>JASAOO010003415.1:0-19374 GCA_030849075.1 Zelonia costaricensis | reverse complement strand
GGCTTGTGGTGCTATCCCCCCCCCCCCCCCCCAGCGCATCTTGCTCCAGCTCCCCCGTGCGTGGTGTCCGTGCACCCGACGTCCACGCTGTTCGCTGCCGTGGGCCACCACGTACATCACCGACGTCTCTCCGTGTACGCGCACTGCCGTGCCGAGTCGCAAGACGTGCGCCTCTCTTCACACCGCGCGCCGCGCTCCTCGTTGTTTGCCGTATTGCCGTTGCTGCAGCAGCAACCCCGCTGTCCTGTTTCGCACTCGCTGCCCACCCTTATTCCGGCTCGCCCGCCTCCCTACCGCCAGGCCGTCACGATTCCTCCGCCTGCTAGTGGCCCAGCGGTCTGTGCCACGCTCTCGCAACCCGCAAGATGAACGCCTCCATCTCCGCCCGCTCGCAGCGCGAGCTCGCCTCGCCCGGCCCCCTGTCGTCCCGCGCGACCGGCGGCGGCGGCGGTCGTGCGCCGGCATCGCGGTCGGCCCGCAGCACCTCCGCCACGTTCTCCGTGCTGAGCAACTCTGGGCTGGAGCGGGCTTCAAGCATCACGAGTGCGCGTCGCCCCCGTAACATGATGAACGCGAGCATGTCGGAACTCCCCGCCGCCTCGTCTTACTCGCTGACGCAGGCGAACGCCATGAAGGTGTACGTCCGGGTGCGCCCCTTCAGCGAGCGCGAGATTGCGCAGAAGGTCAGTCCGCACAGCACCGTCCGCATCGATCCACAGAACCCGTCCCAGCTCACCATCCTCGAGCCGGCCCGCGGCTTCCGGCCCCTGACAACGCACCCCTTCACCCGCTGCTTCTGGTCCGTCTTCGAGCAGAACGAGGGCGGCCTGCTGAACAAGGTCGACACCTACCTCATCGGCGGCATGAACTCGGCGCGCCGCTCCCGTGCGCAGACGATGGTGAACGGAGCGCAAGGCTCCGTGCGCCGCAGCTCTCGCGTCCCCGGCGGAGGCGCCGAGACGGACCCGGTGACGCCACCGACTCCCGCCTACGACGGCGCAGGCTCGGCGCCGGTGGTCGTGGACGCCAACGTCAGCCACCCGCCGTACGCGGGGCAGGATCAGGTGTACCTGCACGTGGGCAAGCCCATCGTCGAGAACACGCTCGACGGCTACAACGGCTGCGTGTTCGCGTACGGGCAGACGGGCAGCGGCAAGACCTTCACGATGCTCGGCTACGCGCCTAGCAAGAGCGACATCCGCGCCCGGCGAGAGTCGATGTCGGCGCCCTTGCCGGAGTCGCCGGAGGAGAGCTCGCCCGCCGACGGCGCCTCCGACGCGTTTGACAGCGACGACGGCGACGACGTGGTGGACAAGACGGGTCTGGATCCGAACGAGCTCCAGGGCATCATCCCGCGCTCGTGCACGGACCTCTTCAAGGGCCTGCGTGCGAAGCGCGCCAAGGACTCGGACTTCACGTACCGCGTGGAGGTCTCGTACTACGAGATCTACAACGAGAGGGTCTTCGACCTCATCCGGCCGCAACGCAGCGGCGACTTGAAGATTCGCAACACCCCCAACGCCGGCCCGTACATTGATGGCCTAACCTGGAACATGGTCTCCAAGGAAGAGGATGTCGCCAAGGTGATCCGCAAGGGTATGCAGGAGCGGCACACGGCGGCGACGAAGTTCAACGACCGCAGCAGCCGCAGCCACGCCATCCTGACCTTCAACATCGTGCAGCTCTCGATGGACGACGCCGACAACGCCTTCCAGATGCGCAGCAAGCTCAACCTCGTCGACCTTGCCGGCTCGGAGCGCACCGGCGCCGCTGGCGCTGCTGGCGACGAGTTCCACGACGGCGTGAAGATCAACCTCTCCCTGACGGTACTGGGCCGCGTGATTGACCGCCTGGCTGACCTGTCGCAGAACAAAGGCGGCGGTCTCGCGGTGCCTTACCGCGACTCAAACCTGACGTGGGTGCTGAGCGACTCGATCGGCGGCAACAGCCAGACCTCGATGATTGCCACCGTCTCGCCGCACACGATCAACTACGAGGAGATGCGGCAGACGATTCGGTACGCGTCACGCGCCAAGAACATCATCAACTGGGTGAAGAAGAACGAAGACCCGCAGGTGGTGCTCATTCGCGAGCTGCGCGCGCAGATAGCCGACCTCGAGCTGCGGCTGAAGGAGGCCGGCGGCAGCAACTACACAAACGAGTACGTGCAGGGCCTGGAGAAGCGGGTGAAGGCGTTGGAGAAGAAGTGTGCGGACCAGGAGCGCACGATCGCTGGCCTGCGCGCGCAGCTGGAGTTCGCCGGCATCGCCGACCCGACGCTTGCCGAGGGCTTCCTCGATCCCGCGACACGGGCCAAAGAGGAGGAGAAGCGGGCCAAGGCAGTGGACCAGGTCCGCAAGCAACTGGAAAACGCGCAGATCACTATTGCCGAGCTGCGCGCCGAGCTCGAACACCGCGCCTCCATCGAGCCTGAGCGGCTCAAGGCGATGAAGGAGAAGCTCCGTTCGCAGGACGCCCGGCTGCTCGCTCTGGGGTCCGAGCTGGTGCTGTACCGCCGCGTCTGCGCGCGCTTCAACGACATCGACGCCGTTATGGCCCTGGTGCAGGACAAGGAGACACTGCTGCTGCGGGCCTGCACCACGATGATGCTGACGAGTAACACCGAGTCGTCGGCGATTACGGAGCGCATGACGCGCGAGCGGGAGGCGGACCTGGAGGACCTGAAGCGGCGTCACGAGGACGAGCTCGCCACGCAAGCAGAGCGCTTCCGTGCGCGGCTCAAGGACACACTAGACGAGGGCGCGGAGCAGCAACAGCAGCTGCTCGACCGGCACCGCGACGCGATCGCGCAGCTCGAGGCCCGACTGGAGCGCAACCGCGAAATCCAAGAGGCGGAGCGGCGGCGCCTTGAGGAGGAGAAGGAGCTGTTCCGGCAGCGCACGCAGGACGCGCAGGAGCGGATGCGGGCCGAGTACCAGCAGGAGCTGGATCGGCTGCGCGCCCGCCTCGATGGCGACCTCGGGGACCGGCACAAGTCGGGTGACGCCGTGCGGCAGCTGCAGGAGTTGCACGAGCGGGAGAAGGGGCGCCTGGCGGAGGAGATGAACCGCCTGAAGCGCACCAAGGAGGCAGAGGCGACGCGGCTGCAAAACATGCTGGAGAATGAGCGGCTGCGGCGTGAGTCGGACCTCATGGAGAAGGACCGGCAGATTCGCCTCGTCCGGAACGAGGTCGAGGACGTGAAGCGGGCGATGGACAAGCTGAACGATGAGAAGAGCAAGATGGAGAAGGAGTACCAGGGGCAGATCCGCGACCTGATGGTGCAGCAGGAGCAGCTCATCGCGGTGAGCAACGCCGTCTTGTCCGACTGGGAGAACAAGTCGTCGTCACTGGAGGCCGACCTGCACAAGCTTCGCGCCTTTGTCTACGACAAGGACTACATGAACTTCCGCCAGAAGATCCGCGACATGGCCTTCATGGAGCGGGCCGACTACGACAAGAAGTTCCAGGAGCTCGATGAGAAGGAGCGGCTGCAGGCCGCGCGCATTGGCCAGATCTTGTCCAAGGCACGCCGCGCCTACGATGAGCAGCACCGCAGCTTGAAGCGTTTTGAGCAGGACGTGAAGGACCGCATCGGCCGTGCCAAGGGCGGAGACGACAGCAACGCCACCTCGCCGCGGCCGCAGGAGATGCCGTCGCCGTAAAGGCAGCGGAGCCGTGCTGTTTTCGTGTCGAGTTGAACGGGGGTGGGGGGTATTGTCCGGCATGCGTCGATTCCTATTTCAGCAAACGAATTTAGAGCTTCGCGTGTATGTGCGTGTGTGAGTGTGTTTTCTCTACTCTTCCGCCATTTGCCTTCGGAACCGTTTGTGCTCCTATGACTCCTACGTTGACGCGTGGTTGGTGTTGTGTTGTTGTCGAGTGTGTGTGTGTGTGTGTGTGTGTGTGTGTGCGTATGCGTGTCGTAGCGGTTCCACGCCACACGCTGGTTGCACGCCGTTGACTGTTGTGTTTGGTGCGTGGAGCTGGTCGGCCGTCGAGTTTGCGTGCTCGTGTCTTGACACTGCGGCGGTTCCGTTGCGTTGTCACCCAGCCCCCCGCTCTGCTCCTGCTACCGCGGTCGTCGGCCGTCGCTCTTGTACGGCTCTTGACTTGTGGACTTGTGGTTGCCTCAGCGCCTTCTCCTCCTGCACCTCCTTCCATTTTGTGCGCAGTCGTGCAAGCTAGAGACTGCTCCGTATGTGCACACATTGTCCGCAAACGGAACCGCGGAGCAAGGGCGGAGAGAAAGCAGGGAGGGGCAAACTTGATACTGTTGTCGTTGCGCCTCAACATCGTCACCTCTTTCCCGTGTGCCTTTTTCTCTTTTGTTTCCAATGCCAGTCGTTTGCGCGTGCTACGCTCATTCTTTCCTCCTTCCCACATCCAATCAACGCGTCGTGTTTCTCTACCCGCACTCCCTTCTGTCGCCCCTCCGCTCTCCATCGGTGCGTCGCTCCGCCGTGAATCGGTGCACCGATGTTGGTTCCATTGCTGTTGTAGTTCTTGTGATCGTGATTGGCCTCTTGTTGCTCCATTGGCTTTAAGAAAAAGGAGAAATAGACGCTACTTCTACTGTGGATCTGCGCATCTGAGAGCCGTCCTGTCGCGCCTCAGGAAAAGCGTGTGCGCATCGGCTGTTGGTGTGCTTCGTGCGAAGAGACGGCGCCGCTGCTGCTGCAGAGCTATTTTGTGTGTGTGTGTGTGTGTGTCTGCGTGTTTTGCCTCTCCTTTCTTTCTTTCCCTTTTTTTTGCAGTGTTAGCCATGCCACCCACCCCTCATTGACCCTCCACTCCTCTTTTATCGTCCGCCTCCGTGTTTTGTGTTGTTGTCGCTTCGCGTCGTGTTCCATGCCTCTTCCCCCCACCCGCTCTCCCCCAGTCGCGCTGGTCGACCTCCTCGTGTTATCATTCCCGTGCTTTCTTTCCGTGCGGCGTGCAGCCCCTCTTCCTCTCCCCCCTCTCAAGCCTTTTCGTGATGTGCCACCCCCCCCCCACACCCGCCTCTTGTTATTGAACCTCCTGCCGTCACACGATGCGTGTACGTCGACCTCGCGCTCGACTCGGCTCGACCATAGTGCTCCTTCATTGTGCCGTGCCCTACGCGCATCGGCTCAAGTGGTATATGTCCCCCCCTCCCCCCGCCTCCCTTCCTCGATGTTTCACGGGATCTGTCTGCGGTAACATGCAGGTTTCTCGGTGGAGCAGCCCATGTACCGTGATGCGCGCGGTGCACGCAGGTGTGTGTATGTGTGTTTGCGTGTGGTGTCGCGCGCCGCCTTTGCGAGGGCGGCTCGAGGAGGAGGAGGAGGCAGGGAAACCGCGTCCATGACGCGCGTGCTGGACTCCTTTTCCCGCTTCTCCCATCTTCGCGTGTGCCTGTTTGTGTGTTCGCCGACATGTCGTGCGTTACAGCTAACCTCTCCCCCCCGCTTCTAGTTTGTCCCTCGGGGGCGCAACCCAGCATGGACCCGATCGCACACGAAAGAAAGGCAATACGATGGAGTGCGCTCATGACGAGAAAACGAGCGCACGGTGGGTCCGTTCGCCGCGCGTGCGACTCGACGAGAGGCACACGCGCAGCGTCCTCTCCGCGGTGCCACTGCGGCACGGTCCGTCGACCACGAGAGAGGGAGGTGATGGCGCGATCCTGAAAACGTGCAATTCGCACGTACGCACCTGAACGCAGCCTCTCGTGACCCCTTCTCGTGTGCGTCTCTCTCTCGTCTGCGTTTCTCCACAGCGTGATGCGCGCTATCGAGGGCGAGGTGTGAGGGCGACATCCATAGGGTGGCTCTTCGTCTGTTTCTATCGGGTTTCTCGCCAACGTCGTCACATGGTGAAACCTACTCTTGCAAATCCCACTCTCACCACTCTCTTCTCCCCCCCCCTGTGCATCCCCGCGAACCTCACCACCGCGCACTTCTGCGCCGCATACGTGCGCGCGACCTTCCCACAACGAAAGCAAGTCACTCGCCACACACACAAGTTCTTGTACGCTGACGCCCTTAATTTTCCACTCGCACCTTGCACTTTTTTCCCACGAAGTCGCACGACTACGAATTTGGCCCCACGCTAAAAAAAGAAAAAAAGGTATTGAGAAGTCTCCACTTTCATCCTCCTTTTTAAGCCTCCTCTCATTCTCGCGGTTTTTCAAGGCCTTCCTGGTTTGCTTTGTTCTTTTGTGCCACTGCAAGCTCGCGTGGAGCCCATCCCTTTTTTTCTTTCTTGTTCGTGTTTCGTGCCTCACCTTCACCTTTCTCCTTTTCCTGTCCTCCCCCGCGCTACACACACGCGTACACACGCACACGCACGCGCACACAACTATGACGGCGGATATCGAAAGCAAGGCCTTCCGCGCGTTGTGCGACCGGTTCATCCAAGAGCACCCGAGCATCCGCGCCGTTGAGGACGCCGTCATTGAGCTGGAGGTGGCGCACACGAAGCACGTCAACGCGCTCAAGCGAGAATTCAACACCGATCTCGAGCGCCTCGAGCAGCAGACAAGGGAGGACAACGTCCGCCGCGACCGCCGCGCCGAGGAGGACGCGAAGCACCACGACGCGCACCTCACGCAAATCAAGACCGACTACGAGCGCCAGCTGAGCACCGCAAGCGAGAACTACAAGCGCGACCTCGAGCGGGTGAAGGCCGCCTATGAGAGTCTGCTGGAGGACGGCAAGCGCCGTTCCGCCATGGTGTCGCAGATCCACGACGACCACGCGCGGGAGCTGAAGCGGGTGAAGGAGGAGGCTGACCGCGTGCTGGGCAACAAGGAGAAGGAGATGGCGCGGCTGAGCCGCCGCATCAAAGACGAGGCCGCGGCGGCGCGCGAGACGATCGCCGAGGCGGACGTGCAGCGCCGTCTGCTGGAGGAGGACGGGGCCGTGCTGCGCACCAAGCTGCTCGAAAGGGAGGTGGAGCGGCAGCAGGCGCACGAGCAGCACCGCGAGGAGGTGACGCGGCTCATGATGCAGCAGGAGAAGATCATCAAGGCCAGCACGCACCTCCTCAACCAGTTCCAGAACAAGTCGGCCGACCTCGAGGTGGAGCTGTCCAAGGTGCGGGCAATGATGTTCGACCAGGGCTACCAGTCCTTCCGGGCCCAGCTCGGCGAGGCCGCCTTCCGCGGCACGTCACCGGACCTCAAGAAGGAGATGGAGGCAATCGACGCACGCAAGGAGCAGGAGCGGCGCGCCCTTGGCGACGTGCTGGAGCGCGTGACCAAGGCGAAGGAAGACCAGGAGCTCACGCTGCGCGAGTACCAGCACGAGCTGCAGGGCGAGATGGACAAGCTGCGCGGGGTGCAGCTGCAAAAGGAACAGCGCGGCGACAACCTCGTCGTGAAGCTGCCGTCTGGCACGACGGTGTCCTTCAAGACGCGAGCCAAGTCCGGCTCCTCCTCGGGCCGAAACGTGTGCGAGTCCGACAACACATCGGTGGAGGTCAACCAGCAAACACCGTGAACTGCGTTGAAATGCAGAAGAGGATGAAGTGTCTGCGTGCAACTCGGTCCAACCACCCGTTTTCGCAGAGACGACGCCTCCTTTTTTTCTCTCTTGTTCTCCACCTCTCAGTGATGAAGGCAAATTGGGCTTTGTGGATGTGGGCGGAGGGGGCGACGGCGGCCGGCGCGTGGCCGGCGCAAGGCGGGTTTGAGAGCTGCGTCCTGAACCGCCACACGTCCTGTCACGGGGGTAGCGAAGAAAGGCCATCGACGGCTGAGGTGTCGGCGAAGCGTGCTATACGCCACATCCGCCGCCTTCGAGCGCCTCCTCGAAAGCTCTTCTCGTCTCCTGACGCTCCCCCCCCCCTTCCCCGTCCGTGTTCCCCGACATGATAGACCACAAGGCACTGGCGGCACGCAAACCGCTCGTAGCTCCACCTCCGCTCAGCTGCACGGCGCCCCTGTTGCGGTTTTTCTTTTTCTTTGAACTCGAAACGCAAACAAGAGTATCAGATGTAGGCCGAAGAAAAAGGCGACTGTGCACCTGCGTCACAAACTATGCACTTAGTTGCACCTTTGAGGCTCAGAAAAAGAGAGTCCTGCGTCGATGGCAAAGCTGTCTTGCTCCCACATCCTTCGCGTGTTGGCTTGTTTGGCTGGTGTCTGCTGAGGCGTGTTTCTCTTTGTCTTCTGCATTCGCTACTGATTACCCCCTTTGTGTATTGTCATTGTGGCTTCTGGGTTTGACGATGAGCTTTAATGCATCCACTGTCCCCACGGCGTGTTGTGGTAGATGTGCTTGTGCCTGTACCTGTGCGCGTGTGTGAGTGCCTGTGCGCACTCCTCTCTTCCTTGTTCTCCACCTCCTTCTTTTTCACTGTCCCCCCCTCTCCCTTGCAACAGCGTAGCCTTTTTTTTCAGCTTTTCTGTGTTTCTGTGCGTGTGTGTGCACGAGGCGGCACGTTTTTGTTTTTTTTTTCTCTCGCATAGTTGTTCCGCCTCCTTCGTGGCTTCGCTCTTCTTCTTTGGCTCTTTGCTTGCCGGCTCTATTGGGTTTCCGTCACTTCAGCACCGTGTGTGCGCTCGTATCATCTCTGAGTGGGCACTGGGATGAGATCTCTTTGTGTGCGCGTCTCCTGTGTGTGCCCGTGTAGGTGTACGCGTGCCAGTGGGGCGAAAGTGTCGTCGTGTGTGTCTCCTCCTTTTCCGCCTATTCGCGGTGCCCTCGTCCTCTTCTGGTCTCTCGCACTCTTCCTCACACACACCTCGAACACCTGTGCAGGGTGCTCTGCTGGCCTCTACTGTTTCTTTATATTTCCCCCACCCTTCCCATTGTCATCCACCCCTCTTCCTCTACTACGTGGACCTCCGCCTTTCTCCTCCCTTTTTTCTCCTGTGTGCGGATGCGTGTGTTGGTCAGTGTGGTGGAGTTGCACACTCTGCCTCCTTCTGTGTGTGACCCTTATCCCGACTCACTGCTGCTGCTGCTGCTGCTGCTCTGTGACGACCCGAGCGTGCTCTCTTTCCCTGTGGGGAGTTTGACCGACTTCTTGTCGGAGTACTTCTTTTCTTTCGGCTTCAAGTCTCTTGTTTGTTCGCTGCGCTGTGTCCCCCGCTCTTCAGCATTTCCCGCACTTTCAGCTGCGATGTTCTCATTTCCTTTCCTCTGCCCTCAAAGGGAGTGCGGTGGTGAGGCTCGTCTCAGCAAACTCGCCCTCCCCCCGCTCCACCTCTTCAAGAATCAGCGTCACTACCCCTCCGCCCCTCTTCCCTTTCCTTCCCTAGTTCTTTCAGTTTTAGGCATCCCCCCTCCCCCACCGTCTCTTAGCTGCTTGAACTCCAGCTCTGTGACTTCAAATCTCTGTGTGTGTGTGTGTCAATTGGCACTCTGTGGTGTTCGTGGTGTATCTGAACCCTCACGCTCTCGCTTTCCCGCCGAGATCTGCCACTTGTGAAAGCTCTCCCTCCCCCTCTCCCTCTTTTCCTTTAACCGTGCCTCGTGCCGCTCGCACTTTATTGCGCTCCCTCACTGTCTTGGGTGATCCTCGCCTCTTTCCTTCTTGACTCCCACATCGTTAGCTGTCCCGCGAACCGCAACTCGTGTCATTCTTTGCGTTACTCTCCGCTGACTGCGGGCGCTTGCTTCTTCTCTCGTTTCTTCGCTGATCTCAGAGTTCTCTGCGTGCCTGCGCGCCCCTCCTCTCCCCCCTTCCCTCCCGACGACTCCCCTGTGCGTCCATGACTACCTACACTCGCAACCATACGCACCTCCCTCCCTCTCTTCTCCTCGGTGTTGCGGTTCTGTTTGAGAAAGGGTGGCTGGTATTTGTGTGTAACACACTTCCGTGTACACACGCGTGCTGTGAACGCCTTGTGATTGTCCGCCGCTCGCCGTCGTCAAGTTTAACGTGCCGCCCCCCCCCCTTCCCCCTGCAGCAATCCACGTACGTAGTTCCGATTATGCTGGTTGCAAAGCAATACACAAAGAGAAGTCCTTTTTTGTTGTTGTTTGCCCGTCACGTGTGCGGGGGCTTGCGTGCAGGCGGACTGCGATGCCCGAGGATGACCAGAGAAAGTCGGATCTTTTCTCTTCTTCCGTTCCTCTAGCGCAGCGCCCCGCCCCACGCTCAGGCTCGCCGTACGGCCGCTGCGCCAGTGAACGGTGGTTCCGTTTCTGCTCAAGCGCAGCGCCAACAAAGCAACAGCCAACACAAAATTCAGAGTCTACGTCAATAGCGAGCTACACGCAAGTTCACGCCCCGTCGCGCGTGGGTGGTCCTCCGACCCCGGCGTCGCTACACACACGTCGCCTGTCACGCCTGATGGTCTCGGCAGACGTGTCACGGGGCAGCACCCACCCAAGGTTGCCCATGACTGTCATTCTGCCTCTTCCTCTCACATGCGTCTCGGTGTTCCTTGGCTCCCCCCCCTGGACTCAATCATCACCAATTCCCCTCTCGCCACCTCACAGCCCGCCTGACCCACAGAGTCGACCCCCACCTGGTTTTGTTTTCCACTTCTTGTGCTTACGCCCCTGTCCGTGCGCCGCAGTCTGCCGTCTGTCCCACCGGCAGCAGCAGCAGCGCCCAAACTTGCTTCCGTTCAACGCCCTCCCCCCTCCCCTTCCCCGGGGGAAGAGTAAACTGTTGAAGGGCAAAGACACCCTGTGCCACAGAGGCCGGTTTGTTTCGTGTGTCTCTTCAGTGCCTCTTTCATCCTCTTGGTCAGCGGCGTGTCGTTCAGGAGGCCACACCGCAATCGACGCACCGCTCTCACGCGACACGTGGGGTGCACAGGCGCGCGTGCAGAGCCCGAAGTGCACGAGTACGTTTCTCAACGGTGCCGTGCCCCTCCAGTGCACGTTAAGCTCACCTTCTACATTGCCGACCCCGTGGAGCTGCTCTTGTTCTCCTTCTTGTTTCGCGCAGGAAGAGATCCGACTCGGCCATCATCGCCCCCCTCTCCCCCTTTCCGTCTCCCGCCATTGATAGAAGCTGCGTGCTTCTCTTTTTTGTCTCTCGCAGGCCCTCCCCCCGCCTCCCCACCCACCTCTCCCCCTTCTCTGCTTGCGGTCCACGACCTTCAAATTCCGTGTGACCTCAGGCCACACCAGCGTCAGCGCTTCACAGACGCCGAAGTGAGGCAGAGAGCGGTTTTTGGGTGTTCGCTTGCCTGTCGAGGGCATTTGCGGTGCTGTCAGCCATCCTGTACGGTTTGGCCACCCTCCTCATCCACCCCGCCGTCTTCACCTCGCTTCTTCCTTTGTCCTTCTCCACCTAGAGCAGATTTCTATTTCCGTCTCCCTTTCTCCTCGCCGTTGTGGCCTCTTCTTGTACCCGCTTCTGGTGTTGCCGCGACTCGCACGCCGCGCCGGAGCTTTCCCTCCTCCTCCCTCCTCTGACCCACTCTCTTCCCGTTCCCGTCCCCTACCCCCACCCCCGTCTGTACCGTGGCGCAGCGGACCCTTCGCCCTTTTTTTTTTCCTCTTGCAACACACTCCGTTTCGTGTGCCTCGTCTTTCCTGCTGAAGCTTCAAAGGGGGTGGGTGTGCTGTAGATCTCTTGCTTTTTCTCCATTGAGGCAATCGGTGTGGCGTCCCCCCCGCTCTCTCTTGTTTCATCCACTCGCACCCACAACCTACTGCACCTCCACACCGTCCGTACTTCCCCGTTAGAGTAGCCACCTGAGGGAGAAAGAGAGAGAGGCGACGCCAGGATCACTTCCCGCTCCCGCGCCCTTCGGCTCTCTCCCCCCCCCCCCCCTCCATCCTCTAGGCACGTGCGCCTTCACTGAAAAGTGAAGAACGCTACAGAGAGAGAGAGGGGTTTACCTGGCCCTTTTGCTTCGCTCTCGTCAGCCTTTTTCCCGTGTGTGTGTGTGTGTGTGTGTGTTTGTATGTGCGGAAGTGCGTGACTACACGAGGCTCAATCAAGATGTTCCCTGCCGCCGCCCACGACAGCGCGGACGCCGACAGCGTCTCGTCTGCCACGCCGCGGGTGTCTGCGTCGCCCGCCACGGCGAGGGCCCCGCTGGGCAACGAGACGAGCGCCACGAAGGTGTTTGTCCGCGTGCGCCCCTTCAGCGCGGCGGAGCGGGGCCGAAGCGGGACGGCCGCCCCGGCTGCCATCGTGGCGGTGGGGGAGGACAACCCGTCGCACATCACGACGCTCGACCCAGCCAAGAACTTCCAGCCCAAGGCCACCTTCGTCTTTGACCGGTGCTTCAACAGCGCGGCGCTCGCCCTGGCCGAGGACACGCAGCGGCTGCTGTCCCCAGACGCCAAAGATGGCGTTGCCGCGCCATCGGCGCTCACCACGCTGGAGGGCGTCAGCGCCGCGGAGGCTGGTATGAGCCCCATCCTGATTGCGTGCCTTGTCAAGGATCAGGCCACCGTGTACGGCTACGTCGGTCGCCCAGTGCTGCTCAACGCCCTCGCCGGCTACAACGGCTGCGTGTTTGCCTATGGGCAGACGGGCAGCGGCAAGACGTACACGATGATGGGACCGCCCGGCACGTTTGGCGCCACCGTCACGTGCGGCACTGGCGGCAGCGGCAACGGCGCCGGCTCCTCGCCGGGCTACGCGGCGCTCACCACCTCACCTACGACGACGACGACTACCACCGCAGCGTCGGGAAAGAAGTTCCGCCGCGCTGCGACGGCGTACCTCGGCGGTGGTCTGCGTCCCGCCCCGGGATCGAACGCGAACGCCAGCGGCGTCGACGACGGCGCGGGCGACTCGCGCTTCCAGTCCTTCTCCTCCACGACGCCGCGCACGGCAACCGGTCGTGCCTCGCTGGCACAGACGCCACGCACGGTGCGGGGTGGAGGCCGGGCAGCGGAGGCGGCTTCGCTGGGGGAGGGCAGCTACCTCTCGCCCCGCTCCGACGCCAGCACGCTCCGCTCGCAGCGGGGCCTGAGGAGTTTCTCGGCGGCAGAGGAGGACGAGGGCCTGCAGGGCATTGTGCCTCGCCTCGTGCGGGAGCTGTTTGCGGAGCTGCACCAGAAGCGGGAGCGGGACAGCAGCCACTCCTTCCGCGTGGAGGTGGAGTACTTCGAGATTTACCGTGAGAAGGTCATGGACCTCTTGGCCAGCAGCAGCGGCGGCGGTGGCCTCGCCAGTGGGGTCGAGCTGCGGGTGCGGCACAACAAGGCGAGCGGCCCGTACGTGGAGAACCTGAGGCGCAAGCACGTCGAGAACGAGCGAGAGGTGTTCCGGCTCCTGCGCCTGGGCAACCAGCACCGCCACACCGCCTCCACGATGATGAACGACCGCAGCAGTCGCAGCCACGCCATTTTTGTCCTGCACCTCGCCCAAATGCGGCTGTCCAACACCGACAACGCCTCGGCCAAGACGACGAGCAAGGTCAACCTCGTTGACCTCGCGGGGTCCGAGCGGGCAGGTGCCCACAGTGTGGAGGGAGAGCAGTTCAAGGAGGGCGTGGTCATCAACTCCTCGCTGACAGTGCTGGGCCGCGTCATTGACGCGCTGGCGGACAAGTCCTCTGGTAAGCGCAACATCTTTTGTCCGTACCGCGACTCGGTCCTTACATGGCTGCTCATGGACTCGCTCGGCGGCAACAGCAAGACGACGATGGTGGCGACGGTGTCGCCGCACGCGTTCAACTACGACGAGGCGTGCCAGACGCTGCGCTACGCCAGCCGCGCCAAGCAGATCGTGACCAAGGTTGTCGTCAACGAGGACCCGCAGGTGCGACAGATCCGCCTGCTCACCGCCGAGGTGCAGCGGCTCAAGGCGCTGCTGGCGGCGGAGGGCAAGTCGACGGCCGACAACGACGACGTGGACGCGCTACAGGAGCGCATCGACGCGCTTGAGTCGGAGCTGAGCGAGACGCGCGACGAGCTCGACCGCAAGATGAGCGAGTTGTCCGCCATCTACGCCGCACGCCGCACCGCAGCGGCGGTCGCAACATCCGCACTAGCGTCGACGCTGAAGCCTGGCAACGCCGGGGCCGCCGGGGTGGCGAAGGAGCTGGCCAAGGCGAAGGCCGAGGTGCGCCGCCTCGAGGCAGAGAACCTGCTGCACCAGCAGACGGAGCAGGAGTTGCACCGCAGCAGGGAGCGGGTGAAGACGGTGGAGCGGAAGTACGCGCAGGCGCTGACAGACGCCAAGGACGCGCAGGACGTGGTGCGGCGGCTTGACAAGGAGTCGCTCGACAAGGACAGGTGCATTGCTGAGCTGCAGCAGCAGCTACTCCAGATCAGCTTCCCGAACGAGATGAGCTCCTACAGCCTCTCCCCACGCCCCGCCTCGGAGCAGTCTGCCGCGACCACGTCGACGCCCACGGCCGGGGCGGCGGCCCCCATGAGTCTCGCGTCTGTGCGCAAGCTCAACTCGGACAAGTCGGAGACCACCTCGAAGAGGGGCAAGCGGGCCAAGACGCCGGTGCTGCCGTCCCCGGCGGCGCTGCAGCGGCGCGACTCGGAGTGGGTCGCCGAGACGGCGCGCCTGCGCGCGGCCTTCGAGGAGGAGAAGAAGGCGCTGGCCGCGCAGGCGCAGGAGCGGGCCGAGGCATACCGCGGCTCGCAGCTCGAGGTGAAGCGGCTGCGCGCCGAGCTGAAGGGCGAGCAGGAAGCGCTGCCGATCATGGAGAAGCGACTGCACGACCAACACGCGGATGCAACGCGCCGGCTGCAGGAGGAGACGCTGGAGCTGAAGCGCACCTTGAAAGAGGAGCGGAGGCAGAGCAAGGATCTGCGCGAGGCGCTCTACGGGCCAGTCGAGGTCCGTCCGATCTTCTCCTTCGCGCAGGTCTCGCAGTCCCTCGTAAAGGCAGAAGCACTCCGCCGCGGTGAGCTGCACCGGTTGGAGGCTGCAGTGCGTGCGCAGCTGACGCAGCTCGCCACCGAGGCACAGTTGCAGCAGGCAAAGCTAGCGACGGCGGAACAGGACTACGCGAATCGGTTGGCCGCCGTGAAGGCGGCCACGGCGGAGCAGCAGTCACACTTCGCGCAGCTGCAGAGTGCCCACGCCACCCTTGAGACAGCACACGCGGCCGCGGTACAGGCCGCAACGGCGTCGGCGGAGGCTTTGGGCGCGGTGCAGGCGCGTCTCGCCGCGGCGGACACCGCGCATGCGGAGGCGCAGCAGGTCTGGCGGTCCGAGTCGGACGCACAGGCGGAGCAGGTGCGGGCACTGCGCGGCACCATCGCTGAGCTCGAGGACGCTGTGGTGGTGCAGAAGAAGGCCGAGGAGGACCTGGAGGCGCGACTCCGCCACTCCGCCGCGGCGCTGCAGGAGGCGCAGGAGCGCAGCGACGCCGCGGCGCAGGCGTTGAAAGAGGCGCGGTCTGCGCAGGCGCACGCCGCAACACTGGCCGAGGATGTTGCAGCCGCGCTGCGGGCCGACTGCGACCGACAGCTGGCGGATGCGGCGGCGTCCCTTGCGGCGCAGGCGGCAGCACACCAATCGGCGGTCGCGTCAGCGCAGGCACGCATGGCGGAGATGGACGAGGGCCTGCACAAGTCGGAAGAGGCTCGGCGGGCACTGGTGCTGCGCGGCATCGAGCAGGCCAAGAAGCACGAGGCCGCGCTCGCGGAGCTCCAGTCACAGCTGGCGGCGAAGGAGCACGCCGCGAAGGACCGCGAGGCCGCCCTGCAGTCGCAGCTCGCCGATGCGGAGGAGAGGCGGAGGCGCGAGGCAGCCGCGTCGGAGCGTCGCATTGCCGAGGTGGAGCAGCAGGCGGCCGCTGTGCGGATCCAGCTAACGGCTGAGGTTGAGACAAGCGCGGAGGTCACGGAGCAACTCCGCAGCGAACTGGCAGCTGCTCAGGCAGCGTGTGCGCAGGCGGCGGCGGCGGCCGCGCAGGAGCGGGCGCGCGCCACATCACAGTCAGCGGCGCAGGAGGAGGCGTCACAAGCGCTGCGCACGGCACTGGAGGCGGCCACACATGCCAACGAGGCGTTGCAGGTCGAGCAGGCGGCCACGATGGCAGCGCACGCGGAGCGACTACGCGACATCTCCGAGCAGCGCACAGCAGAGCAGAGCCGCACCGGTTTGATCGTTGCGGGGCTCGAGCAGCAGCTCCGCGAGACGCAGCAGCGTGCTCAACAGGCGCAGGACGCCAGCAGCGTGGCGCAGCGCTTGCTGCAGCGCGAGTTGGAGAGCGTCCAGGCCGAGCTGGCGGCGTCGGAGGAGGCGCGGAAGGCACTCATCCAGCGCAGCGTACAGCAGGCGGCTGCGCATGAGCAAGCCGAGGCCGGCCTGCGCACCGACCTTGCTTCGGTGTGCGGCAAGCTGGCTGCTGCGGAGGCCACGCATGCACGTGAGACGGCGGAGGTGAAGGCTCAGCATCAAGAGCAGCAGGCGAAGTTCGCGGCGGAGCTGAACGGCGCGCTGGCGACGCTCCAGTGCGAAACGGAGTCCACGCAGCGGTTGACCGCCGAGAACGAGCTCGCACATGCGGCGCTGAAACGCGAGCAAGCAAGGTTTCAAGCTGAGCTGGACGCAGCTCGATCCGCTAGCGAGTTGGGGGCGCGGCGAAAGGGCGAACTCGAGGTGCAGCTCACGGAAGCCACGACGGCGCTTCAGCACGAGCGACAGCACAACGCGGCAGCGGAGGCCCACGCAGCGGAGGCTCACGCAGCGGCAATGCAGCAGATGGAGGCGCAGTGGAAGCAGCGCTGCGCCGCCGTCGCGGCCGACGCCGAGGCCCAGCGCGAGAGCCTGCAAGAGGCCTGGGACGGTGAGAGCGCTGCGCTGACAGCGGAGCACGCGACCCGGGAGGGGGCCTGGCAGCGCTCTCTGGACAGTACCCGGGCGGAGGTGGCTGCCCTGACAGCGACGCGTCAGGAGGAGGGGATCGCCCACACGCACGCCCTGCAGGCTCAAGCCGCGGCGGCTGCGGCAACGCTAACGACTAGGCTTGCTGAGGCCGAGGCTGCCAGGACCGCCGCGGCTAGGGCGCACGGGGAGGAGGTCCGCCAACTTCAGGCAGCGTTGGCAACGCAGGCGGAGCTGGCCGAAGCAACGACGAGCGCACATGAGCAGGAAAGGCTCGCGGCACAGAGGCGTCTTGCGGCTGCGGAGGAGATGACGCGCCGGGTGGGGGCAGACATGGATGCAGCCGCCGCAGCGCACGCCACGGAACTGCTCGACCTCCGCCGCTCGTTGACATCGGCGCATAAGAAGGCGATGGACGAGATCGTGACGGAAAAGACGAACGAGCTGAAGGCGGTCAATGCTGCCCTTGCCACACAGGAGGTAACCACGGCGCGACTCGAGGTCACGCTGCGCGAAATCCAATCGCGCGCGCGCCAACTCACGGACGCGCAGCGGAACCTCGAGAAGCAGCTGGCATCCGAGAGGGCCACCAACGCGGTGCTGCAGAGCACGGTGGCCGACGCGGAGGCCCAGCTGACGGCGCGGACCGCGCTCGTGGCAGAGCTGCAGGCGACGGTGCAGCAGACACGCACAACAGTCACACAGCTGCAGGCGGAAAAAGCGGACGTGTCGCGCGAGTTGGCCAGCACGGCCACCTCGCTTGCGGAAACGCAGGCGCGGCTGACAAGCAGCGAGACCGTGGCAAAAGAGCGCCAAGAGGCGCTAGACGCGCAGGCCGTGGAGCTTGCCTCAAGCAACGCGGCGATAGAGGCGCTGCGAGCCGAGAAAGCAGCTCTGTCAGAGGCGTGTGTGGCGCTGGAGCGGGCGCAGGATGCGGCACTCGTGTCGCAGCAGATCGACACGGTCACCGAGCTCGAGGCGCAGTTCCGGCTGATGGAGCAGGAGCGCGAGGAGCAGGCGGCCGCGTCACGGAAGGCGGAGGAGCAGCTGCGCACTGTTGTGGACCGGCAAGAGAAGGAGCTCAAGCAGCTGCGCGAGGACCTGGAGTGCCGCGCTGCCCTCGACCAGCTCGATGCGGAGGTGGCTCGACGGGAGACCGGGGCGGGTACGAGCAGTACGAGCGGCGGCGTTGGTCTGCGTTTTGGCGGTGGCCCCAACAGCAGCGGGCTCAGCGTCGGTGGCGCAAGCTTTGCGTCCTCCAGCGCCGACGGGTTTGCCGCAACGCAGCAGGCGGGGGTAACAGGGCCTGCTGGTGCCACGGCCGCGCCGGGTGCGAACGTGGGAAGCGGCGGCATCGGCGGCATCTTCGGTTCCTTCTTCACACGCCGCAGTAGCACCATGGGCCCGCTCGGCTCTGGCGCCGCTGCTGGGGCTGGCGCTGGAGCCCTTCACGGCGGAGGCGGTCACGGACCGTACACCGCCGTCCCACAGGCGCCCCTGCATCAGCGGGTACGGCCGACGACGCCGGTTCAGGCCCAAACCGCGGCGACGACGCCAGTGCGGCGCAGCAGCAGCGCGAACCTCTATCGCAGTGCGGCCGCTCGCCAACCTTCGTCCATGGCACCCACGTCGTTTCTCTTCAAGCGCAGCAGCGGCAGCGGTGTCTCACCCGTGCAGGACGCGCTGGGTGGGCCGGGCATCGACGTGGAGGCCCCGCCGACAGCGACGCCACTCGGCAACCGGGCGCCAAACATCTCCTTCGGCCGAAAGTGAGTTTCGCGTATCGCCGCATCCACGCCTGGCGTCATGCCGTTGCGGAGTGGGGAATGGAGGAGGTGGGCTAGGATATTCGTTGGGTGCCCGCTTCCGAGCGCGGCGACCAACGCCCGTCCACAAGACCATAAGAATGACCTCCACCCACCAGAACGTCTCTGGTCTCACTAGGACACGCTCGCTGTCTCGACACAAGTTACCGCAACACCAAGATCACCCTTGTACACTCTTTTTCTCTGGACGCCATCACAACAACAAACATGAGACCCCGGTGAGGCACAGAAACCCCCAACCTGTCCTCACTCCCGATGAACTACGCTGCCGCCTAGAGAAACACAACAGCAGGCAACTCGTCTTCAACAAGCGCTGCGATCCTTCGCTGAAGAGCACTCCACGCATTCCACCACACCAGGGCTCCGTTCCCTTGAAGAGCTGTCAATTGCGCGCCGCTCCACCGTCACACGGGAGCAGTTCTAGGAATCCTGCAGAGACGTCACCAATGGACAAGGCCCTATTCCACCCGGATCCGCACCAGCACCAAGCCCTGTGAGGAGAAACAGCGTTGGACACACTCAAACCAGTGTGTAAACTGGCGTGTCGCGCCTGCACTAAGCCGATGCTGTGCACCTATTCGCTTCCTCACTTCTACCGGTGCGAGATTCCCTGTCTCTGTGCTCCCGCGGCGGGCACGCTCCTCTGCTCCCACACCTCCCTCTCCGGTTCACGTCCCCCTTCCCCTTTGCGTTCCCCGTACCCCTCCACACTCGTAACCGCTCTCCTCCGCCTCACTCTTCTCGATACAGATTTTTTCTCCCTCGCCTCGCTTGCCCCACGCGCTCCCCTCCTCGGCTCCCCCCCCTCTCTCCTCCTCTCCCCCCCCCATCCCCCCTCCCTCCCCCCCCTCCCTCTCCC
>JASAOO010003414.1:25000-57249 GCA_030849075.1 Zelonia costaricensis | reverse complement strand
ACTGCCCACTGCTTGGTGCGCCCTTGCTCTGCCTCCAGCTCTTCCCTCTCCCCTCACGCACACACGCACACACACACATATGCAGACCTTTGGAAGCTCCATCACCATCGCCGTGAAGCGTGCGTGGCCGTGGTGGCCTTCTTCATGAGCATTCTTCTTTTCCTCCATTCCGTGATGGCCACACCGTGCAGCTCCTTCATCCCCCTTCTCAGTCGTCCCTCGAGCCACCTTGCGCCGCTTTCAAAGCTTGGCGTCGTGCCACACCATGAGACGCACGGACACACGCACGCACGCACACACACACACACGCGTCCGCTTGCCTCTCTCCTTTCCTCCCCCACGATGTCTGCGACAACCCGCACCGTGCATCGCTGGCAGGCACGTATGACGGGTGCAACACCACTGCATCACTGCAGCTCTGCATCGCAGCGGGGCTTCCGACGAGGGGAAGACGCGTGGCCGCTGCCTGCGTGTCCCTTTTCCCATCCTCTCGTGACGCATCGAGGCATACTAGAGCGCGCAGGGCGGCAGGCTTGTTTTACGTGTGTTGTGCGTTCCGGTTCATTTCGCCTGCCTTCACGTCTCACTGCGTCCCTCACCAGACATCCACTTCTCCCCCGCTCTCGATCGCTATCCGCCACATCCGTCCCGCTGACCTTTCTGTTCTTCACGTTCTTCAGCGCTTCTTAGCTACGTACACACACATACACACATACACACACACACAATAGCTCACACACGCAACCCGCACAGGCACAATCGAGTTGAGCCAGCCACTGAGCTGTCCTCAGCAGTGTATCTACTCTCTCCCCCCTTCCGACACACTAGAACCTTGGCCCCCCCCCTCCTATACACACACGCACAAGCATCACACGCATCACTCCACGTCAATCGCCATGCCGCTGAGAATAAGCAGCTTCCGGGTGCGCTGCTACCACGACTGCCCCAACGCGGCCGCCATCCACGCCGAGCTCAAGCGGCGCCACATCGACGCCGCTGTGGTTGACCACGCCTTTGTCATGTCATCGCTGCAGCTCGCCGTGGCGCTGTTCCGGTCAGAGGGCGGCGCCGACGTGGTGGGGGCTCGCACCCCGTCCTCCCACTCTCCGCTGCTGCACGGCGCGTCGCCCGGCGCGTCCGCTGTAGCCACGACGACCACCACCGTGCAGACGCCTCCATCGTCCACCAGCGAGTCGAGCACGGCGGCTGCCACCGTGGCCCCACCACCGCGGCGCATCTCGAACAGCCGGCAGATCTTCGCGGCCCTTTCGCTCTCGCACAACCTCGACCGCATCCTGCAGGTCCTGCCGCCCGGCCCGCAGACCACAAGCGTCGCCATCATCTACAGGGCTCCAGGGTGGACGGGCACCCACGGCAGCGGCGCCGCGTCCTTCTCGGCGCCAAGCTGGCCGAGCGGCGCCGGCGACGGCGAGCTCGCCACGGACGAGGCCGTGCACGCGTGCGTGCTGCACACCAACAGCGGGGCAGCGGAACATTCCCTAGGCCCCACTACGGCGCCGTGCTGGAGCAGTGCGGGGCTGCCCTTCGCCGACGCCCAGAAGCTGTTGCAGTACTACAGCATCTCGGAGGCCACGCTGATGGCCGCACAGCGCACCCTCACCCGTGCTGACAAGCTCCGCGTGTGCGCCGGGGCCGCGACAGAGGCAGAGAAGGCGCACCGGCTCCGCTGGCACGTGTTGGAGGTGTGTGTGACCACAGCGCTCGCTGCGTGCGCGGCGTAGCGAGGGGAGAGGGCGGGGGCCGCGCTGCCCCCCACCCCCACCCTCATGTAGGGCCCACCTGCGGTGAAGAAGGGGCGCCGCCGTCCGGTCGCAGCACGCAGGGAGGCTGGTGCAATAGAGGCATAGAGCGAAGGGAATAGAGAGAAGGGGGAAGGGGCGCGTCTGGCCGTGCCACGTCAAGCGCCGGCTCTTTAGATTTCTCGTTGCGCAGTGACGACAACAAGGCGATGAGATGAAGCACTCACGTTGCCTGGCTGATGTTGAGGGATGCGGTGTGCGAAGACAGTATATCTGCACAGGCGCGGCGTTGCCCCGAACGGCGGGAAGGGCGGCCGGGGGGGGGATCGAGCGGCGCTCATCGTCGCCTTCTGCGCGAGCAGCAAAGGGGGCGGGGGGTGGCTTTCACGTCGCCCACGTCAGGCTGGCTCGGGTGCAGGAGGGGGGCGGAGTCGTACCTGCGCAGGCACCACATTGCGCCATCCCCCTCTTTGCCAGCCCTTCCTTCCTTTGTTGTAGCGGTGCGCCTTCTCTCACGCTCTTCACCTTCTCGTTCTCCTCCGTGCATGGGGTGCACCACACCGCCCACACAAACACACACACACACAAAAGCGCATCGCGCTCCCCGCTCGCCCTTTTCCACCAACGCCACCCAACCCCGGCAGGCGCGCGCGCTACAACCTGACAGAGAGAAGAGAGAGGAAGGGTCGAACTGCTGGGCCAGCGACGCGCAGCGCGGCGTGCGCGCGACTGCCACCCATGCCCGTCCCCGTCACAGTACAAGACACGGAGGGCCCCCTTCACCCCCAGCCGCGTCCCCCGCCCCTGCGCGTGGAGCTGGTGGACGCCGAGACAGGAGTTGGGGCCTTCGCCACGCGGCGGTACGAGGCCGGGGACGGCGTGCTGAGCGAGGCACCGGTGGTGTTTGCGCAGTCCTACGAGACATGGAACACGTCACCCGCTGACGAGACCGCACGCAGCGCAGAGGAGTGGCAGGACGCGGCGTGGAAGCGGCTTCGCTGCTGCTTCGGCTGTGGGGCGCCCCTCCTCGGATTTCTAGCGGAGGAGTGTGCGCGACTGGACCGCCTGCAGCAGCGCGAGTCCGAAGCTGCGGTGGCCACCGCGCAGCAGCAGCAGCCCTCGCCGTCACCCCCGCCTTCCTCGACGTGGGCGCTCGTGCAAGCGCTGCACCTCTCGCACCTCGCTCAAGCACCGCAGCAGGCCTCAGCGCCAGCCCCGGACGCAGCCACCGCGCTGTACGCGGTCGAGGTGGACGGGATGGCGCGGCAGCACGTCGTGCGCTTCTGCTCCCCGACCTGCGAGGCGCGCAGCCTGAGCGACGACGGGCGGCGGTTCGTGCTGTGGCCGCCGCAGCGGGCTGACCCAGAGGCCGCCACGAAGCCAGCCACCGCAGCATCGCCGTCCACGACGCCGGACGAGGACCTGCTCGTGGATGCGCTGCGGTACCCCTCGGCGGATGCCGTTCTCGCCTTTGCGCGTCAAGCCCCGTCGCTGGCGCTTCGCCAGGCCGCGTGGCCGACGCGGCGGCACGCTCTGTGCACGCTGCACGCCGTCGCCCGCCGCTGCAACGAGCGCGTGTGGCTCATTACGCTCCTCCTCGCCAAGCAGCTTCATCGCACCCTCACCGCCGTCGAGGCACCAGAGGCGACGTGCGGCTTCGTCGCGTGGCTGAGGCGCGGGGCCGCGGGAGTGGCTGTGGACTTCCGCGAGCGCCTTGAGGTGATGCTGGTGGACTACGCGGAGGGGGCGATGCAGCTGCTGTCACCGGAGCAGCGCGCCCTGCTGCGCTTCAGCTGGTACCTCCTGACGTGGTGGTGGCTGCTGTGCTGCGCAGAGGCTTACGCAGACTCGCAAGAACGGGTGTGTGCAGATGGCATTGCGGCGCACCGGGAGCCCCACGTGCACCTGGTTCAACTTGTGAACAGCGATGCCCTCGAGACGGTGCAGTCTCAGGCGTTCCCCTTGCAGCTCTACCTCCAGCTGTACTGGCTGACCAACGCCAACGCGCACATGTACGTCGTGGTCAGCCCGCTCTACACGCTGTGGTGCCGCTGGCTGCAAGTTGACGGACACGTCCATCGCGGTGAAGGTGACGAGGCGGTGATGTCTGCAGACGCGGCATTCCTCTTCCGCCGCCTCTACGCGCTCTTTCACGATGCGAACCCGCATGCGGCAGGGTCTCGCAGCACACCGGCGCTCGCTACGGCAGCGGGCCATGGCACCTTCGCCGACACCAGCCTCCGCCACAGCGACGGCCTGCACGCCACCGGTGTGGCTCTGTACGACCGGGCGACGAAGTTGAACCACAGCTGCGAGCCCAACGTCTGCTTCCAGGCTACAAGCGGTGCCGTCGCAGCCGCCGTCTTCGCGCTGCGCGGCATCGAGGCGGGTGAGCAGCTCTTCACGAGCTACATTCGCGTTGACGATTTCGGCGACCGCGACACCGCCGCGGCAGCCGCGCGTCGACGGCGCTACCTCGAAGACCACTACGGGTTTGCGTGTCGGTGCCCACTGTGCACGCGCTGATGCATGCACCTCCACAAACACACACACACACACAGACACCGGGAGCACACACGTCACCAAGAAAAAGGCGGATAAAGTGCCGATTGCACTTGTGAGTCGTCTATGCATCGATGCAGACAAGGCGCGCACTCCTACGTTGCGCAGCTGCGTATCGCCGCTCCTCGCGACGAGACGATGCTGGCCTGCACGTGGGCTGCGCACCGGTCCCGTGTTCGAGGGACTCTGTGTTTTCCGCTCCCTACTTGTTCCCTCTTCTGTGTGCTCCACAAGCTGAGGTAAACCCGGCGCTCCCCCGTTCACACGCGCTGTGAAAGAGAGAGAGACCAGAGGGGCATCGAGAGGTTCCCGCCACTCGCGCACACCTCCACTGATCCCACACACACACACACACACACACATAAATAGTCTCTTAGCGTTCCTCCCTCCCCCCTCCCTCCCTCCATCGCCCGTCATGAAGCCGCTGGTGCCGTTTGTGTGCCGACTGCCCAGCCGCCGCCTCCTGCGCGTGCGCGGCACGGAGGCGCACGAGTATCTGCAGGGTGTCTTCACCAACGACCTGCGCACGCTGCAACCGTCGGGCAGTATGTACGGCTGCTTCCTCTACTTCACCGGCCGCGTTCTGTGCGACGCGCACCTGTACCAGTGCCGGCTGACACACGAGGGACAGGCGTCCATTCTCATCGACGTGCACGAGCGCAGCGCCGAGGACCTGTTTGAGCACCTGTGCGAGCTCAAGATGCGCAAGAAGGTGAAGATCGAGAACGTCGGCCAGGAGCTCGCCGTCGTCGCCGCCCTGGAGGCTCTGCCGGCGAACGCCACCGGCACGACATCACCGGCTGGCGAAGCAGAAGCGCCGCAGGGCGCAAGCGCCGAGCCCGCACTGCTGCCGCCCACCCTGCAGGAGCGTCACACCGAGTGCTTCACTGATGCCCGTGGCGAGGCGCTCTTCTTCTCTCCCCCGCCCTCCACCTCCCCATCGCCGCCGCAGCCGACGTGGCAGCTGCGGCGCTGCGTTGCGTCCGCCACGTGGGCCCCGCCGCCGACCTCGGCCGATCCGTACACGTCACTGCTGTACAGTAGCGGCATCGGGGAAGGCCCCGAGGTGTTTCGCCACAACAAGAGCCTGCCCTTCGAGGGCAACCTGGACTTTCTGAAGGGGGTCAGCTTCCACAAGGGCTGCTACGTGGGGCAAGAGCTCACCCACCGCACACATGTGATGCTCGTGACGCGCAAGCGGACCGTGCCGCTGCGGTTTGGCTCACCACAGGCAGATGGCAGCGCCGCGTCTCCACGGGCAGTCGAGGCCGGCGAGCCGCTCTTCACCGCTGCGAAGGAGAAGATTGGGGAAGTCACGGGTGTGTGCGGGGATGTCGGCATTGGCTTGCTGCGGCTGCGGTACGTCGACAAGGCGACGCAGACGGTGCCTGGCCTGCAGCTGCGCGATGGCACCCCGGTGCACACGCGGCTGCCCGACTGGTGGCCCAAGAAGGAAGTCAAGAAGCTCCTCAAGAACAACGAGTGAAGCCGCCAGGCGGAGAGGGGGCAGAGCGTGGAATTCTGGAAAGCGAGGAAGGCGGCTCAGTGCTGGTGCCCCTCTCGTCGTCTCTGCAGCCGGCCACCACCTGCTACCCTCCCCCCCCCCCGTGCTCCTTCACCCCTTTATTTCAGGCGATGGCGGCCGTTTACATATCAAGTTTGCGTACCTACACACACACACACAGACACACACACACACACGGGCACACAGAGGCGCCGACGCCAGCACACGTAACTCACGCAGATGTGAACAACCTGTCGTGTCTTGACTCGGGCCAGCCTAGTGCGTCGGTGTGCGTCGGTGTGCGTGTGTACGTGCTCACCTTTCCTCTGTTCTACTTGACAGCGAAACACAGCGCCCACCCCCACGCCTCAGCGAAGGTCACTCCGCCTGCAGCGCTCGACGGCACTGCGAAGCGTCGCGCTGGCCGCCTCTCAGCACGTGTCCGTATCGTCACCTGCCTCGTCAGCCGGTCCCCACTGCTGGTTAGTTGAAGGGAATCATGGCTCTCTCTCTTCTCTTCCCCATGCCGCTGCAGTCGTTCCCCCACCCCCCCCACTTCCCCATGCCAGTACGCCTTGAATGTCCCTCACGCACGCTGAAAACCCGTCCCTCCCCCCTCCCCTTCCCTTCCTTCACCTCCTTCATGTGTTTCCTGATCTCGCGCATCTGTGCAACTGTACACACACACACACACACACACACTGACATTTGAAAACGCTGCGTGACTGCGCAGCTCAGCTGAATGGGACGACGGCGACCGCGTCGTCATCGGCTTCTCTTCTGCCCCGTCATACCTCGCAAGCCATCCCTCCCCGGTCTCTTGCCCCTCCTCCTCCTCCCTTCCCCTTCTCCCCTGGTGCACAGTGACGTCGTCTTCTCCTTCTCGCCCCACCACCCCACCCCGCCCCCTCCCCTGTAGCCACACAGAGGAGGGGTCCATCGCCTGCGTGTAGACCGCTGCCCGTTCTTTCCCCCCCCTTCCCCCGCTCTCGTTGCCACTCTGCTTTCTTCCTTTCGGCTTTGCTGTTGTTGCCGCTTAGTTACTCGAGCTCGCGACGCCAGGCGCACGCACACACACCGTGTCTTCCGTCGCCCTCCACGCGTCCTCCCTCCGCCCCACTCTACCCCCCCTCCCTCCCTTTCCAGGTCCCTCCTTGCCGACTGGAAGGCGCCCAGCCCCCACATTGTTCACCCCACCCCCACCTCCCACTCACACCGAAAGATACACGTGCACCTCCACGCCGCCCCCGATCCCCCCCCCCCCGCTTCCTCCTCGCCTGCACCGCAATTCCTTTCTGATATCCCACTCCTAGGCACGCTGCAGGTGTGTGCTGGTTTCTAGGTCTGTCCGTGCGCCTGCACCGGTCGAGGAAACATGGGCTGCAGTGCCTCCGTCGAAGCGCCTCCGGTGGAGGCGAAGACGGCGGCAGCCGCGGCGCGGACGCAGCGCCAGCGGTCTACAGCCGCCTCTGCTGCCGGGAGTCCGGACCGTCGATCGAAGGGGCCCGAGGCGTCGCCACGGCGCGTCAGCAGCGACGGCAAGCCGCCACCCACCGCACGGGGCTCGACAGACAGCAGCAAAGCTCAGAGTCAGCTGAAGAGCAGCTGCGATGTGAGCGAGGAGCCCCAGGGCACCTCCGCCCCACACGTGTGCGTGTCCAACCCACTAGCAGCGGCAGGACCTCGCACGAGCGGGGACAAGCGAGCCGCTGAGACTCCAACCGTCGCCCCCACCGCGAGCGCCGCCATCGCCACCCCCGTCGTCCTCACCAACGCCCCCTCGCCGCGCACCCTCGAGGGCACCAGCCGCACCAGCAGCCGCAGTCGCTTCGCCTTCCCACGCCGCGGCTACGACGTGGACGGAGCGGCCAGCGGTGAGGTCGACCCCGCGTGCGAGCCGGGGCATCCCACGCCGGAGAGGGCCGCGGCAGCCACGCACCGCCGCAGTGGCCTGACTGCAGTAGACGGCAGCGGTGGCGGTGCCCCTGCCGTTGCCGCTCTTCCCTCCACGCACGGCGGCCCGGGGCAGCATCAGCAGCAGCGGCGCTTCAGCGCGAGCAACCAGCAGCGGTGCTCGAGCCTGCTTCAGGTCTCCCTCGTCCCGGAGACGCCACCGCAGATGCGGCTGTCGGCGCGCCACCTCACAGTATCGCCCTTCGGGTCCGGCAGCCTCTTTCCCTCACAGCCTGCGCCGGCCGACAAGGCGGCGTCGAACCCCGTAGACGGCGGTTCCGCACTCCCGCCCAATCGTCTCGCAGAGCTCAAACCCAAACCGCCGCCGCCCGTCGCGTCTGGTGCCAGCACCCGAGCGCCGTCCGGCATCGTGGCTGCCGCGCCGCGCGCCGCCCCGGCCAACTCCATCTCGGCACGCCCCAACACCACCACCACCAACAACAACACCGCTGCTGCTGCGGCGGCGGCGGCGGCGACGTCGGGGCTTGCGGAGGCTCATCACGTTATTCAAAACCTCGACATCGACGACTCCTGCTTCGACATCGACTCGGATGAGGACAGTGAGCCGTCGGAGGCTGGCGACGCGGTGCCGCTGGCCACGGCGGGGCTGCCCATCCTTAGCGGGCGCAGCGCCCACCGCTCCACCGGCACGCACGCCAGCGGCGGCAGCTTCCGCTTTGGCACTGCCAGTCGCCGCAGCACGTCGTCGGACGGCGTGAACGGGCCGGGGCACCGCCGCGGGCAGAGCTCGGGCAGTCTCGTGAGCCTCGCCGGCACCCCGACGCACCCGCACGGCTTCTCCAGCGGCAGCGATCTCGCGCGGTCGGTGCTCGGCGCGTCGCCGGAATTCAATGTGCTCGCGACGGGCGGCGCCACGGGCAGTCGACCCACTTCCGGCGGCCCACTGAACCGCCACAACCGCGCCCAAACCAGCGGTGGTGGTGGTAACGGGCTCGCCGTGTTCTGCAACCAGCCGCGCGAGTGCGCGCTGTGCCGCAACGCCGCCGTCGCCTTCTCCTGCGAGGTGTGCGAGGACTTCTTCCTCTGCGAGGACTGCCGCTTTGACCTGGAGGCGGTGCGTGCCGTACACGACCCGACGCACGCGATGCTGTCCATACAAGACAACCACTGTAGCTCCAGCCGGACCTTCGGCGGCGACTCGATCTTCTCACTGTCCGGCGAGGGCGGCGCCAGCACGCTCTTCTACGCACCCTGCTCCAAGTGCAAGCGCGCCATCGAGGACGCCGAGCCCGTGTACCGCTGTGATCAGTGTGACTACATCCTCTGTCAGGAGTGCTTCATCCAGCAGCAGGATCCGGAGGACGGCTCGGGCAGCGGTGGCGGCGGCGGCGGAGCAGCGACGGCGGCGGCAGCTGGACGCCACAGTGTCACGCCAGTGCCCGTCCCCGCCGACGAAGCGACGAGCGGGAGTCGGCAGGGGTCCTCGATGGAGTCGGGGCGGCTCTTCCCCGCCTCCAGCCCGGCCCCGCAGCACGAGCACGACCTGAAGCGCTTCCAGCGCAAGTCGCGCTCCAACTCGATCCACGAGGGCGCCCTCGTCACCAAGACGCGCAATAGCGGCGGCAACAAGATCATCAACGACTACGTCGTGGTACGCCAGCTCGGCCGCGGGTCGTACGCGAAGGTGAAGCTGGTCCAGCACATCCGCACGCAGGAGCTGTTCGCGCTGAAGATACTGCGCCGGCAGAAGAAGGTGGCGCTGTCGGGCATCAGTCTCGGCCGCAGCCGGGCCAAGGCCGCGCTCGCTGGCACCAACGAGGACGACCTGCTCCGCGAGATTGCGGTGATGCGGTTCATCGACCACCCCAACATCACGAAGCTGAAGGAGGTCATCGAGGATGTGGATTCGCAGAAGGTGTACGTCATCATGGAGTACTGCGAGCGGGGCCCGGTGCACCTCACGGACACGCCGCCGCTGCCGCTGGAGACGGTGCGGCGGTACGGCGCCGACATCTTGCGCGGCCTGCTGCACCTGCACTCTGAGTTTCTCTACCACCGCGACATCAAGCCAGCCAACTGCCTCGTCGACCACGTCGACGTGGTCAAGATCGCCGACTTCGGCACGTGCAACAGCCAGATGCGGACGAAGCAGGCTGAGGGTACCCCGGCGTTCAGCTCGCCGGAGCAGGTGCGTGGGGAGGTGGTGTCGGGGGAGGTGGTGGACAGCTGGGCCTTCGCCCTGACGCTGTACGAGATGGCGGTCGGCACACTGCCGGTGTCCTCCACCTCCTTTGCCCAGCACCGCGCGCAGATTCTCAGCGACGCCCCTCTGGCTATCCCAGATGTCGGGAACGCCGACCTGTGCAACCTTCTGGGGCACATGCTGGAGAAGGACCTGGAGAAGCGCATGCTGCTCCCTGCCGCGACGCGGCACCCCTTCTTCGCCGTGATGCACGTCGACCCGCACGGCGCCGCCCCAAGCGGGTCGCGCAGTCCCGCCTCCGTGGCGCTCGGCAACAGCGCCGGCGCGAGCCTGCACGCAGCACCCTCCAACAACACCACTGCGGAGGTGGTGAGCAACGGGGCGGCTTTGGCAGCCGCCGCGAACGGAGCCAGCCCTGCCCAGGTGCCCGCATCCCTTGCGGAGCTGTACGACAAGGCGCTCGACTCCGTCTACCGCGGCAAGAACCTGAAGGACTGCTTCCACGGCGTGCGCGCGCTGCGGCGGGTGCGGCGCAAGGAGGTGGAGACGGCGCGCCACACCAACGCGGACGACGACGTGGCTGGGCCTGACGACGGCGAGGACGACCCGTACGCGATCTTCAACGGTAGCGACGACGACGCCGACGATGAGCAGGCCGACGGCAGCGCCGACAAGGACGCGGCGGCTGCGGTGCAGGAGGTGGTGGAGCAGCAGCTCGCCACGCAGGAGCCGAAGCTGGAGTTGACGTACGTGTCTCTCTCAGACGCGGCGACGCTGGCGAAGCTGAACCTGTTGGAGGAGTTCACGGCGGACATGCGGCTCAGCCACAACGCCCTCACCACGCTCGCCCCGCTGCGCCTCGCCGCCTTCCACGCGCTGATGGATGTCGTCATCACCTTCAACCGTCTGGAGAGGTTTCCGGAGGAGGTGCTCGTCGCGCCACGGCTGGTGCGGCTGGACCTGTCGCACAACCACATCGAGAACATCCCCGGCTCGCTCGTAACGCGTGCGCCATTCCTGGAGCGGCTCGGACTGCACCACAACTACATCACCAGCGTTGGCACGACGAGCGTCCCGATCGACAGCGCGACGGGGGCCACGGTCATGGACACGACGTCGACGTCGGCACCAGCGACGCCGAGCACGTGTGCCGGGCTCGCGGGGGTGGCCGCAGGCCGCCACATGGAGGTCGTCTCCGTACTGGCTGCCCCGTGTCTGCGCCATGTCCGACTGAGCGGCAACCCTCTGGAGAAGCTGCCCGAGGCACTGGAGACAACGCACCGGCTGCAGCTGGTGCTTGACGCCATCCCGGCGCTGATGGAGCAGTGGGAGGCACACACGCTTAAAGAAACTCGCAAGGCGACGCCCGCGCCGGCCCCGTCCGCGCCGGCCCCGTCCGCGGCGACCTCCGCGGCAGCCTCACAGGCTCGTCTGCCGGCTGTGATTGTGTGGGATGATAGCTTCCCGGTTCGCATCCCTGACGTGGAGCCGGCGGTGTGGCTGGCGGCGAACAACATGGCCATCTACCGCGTGCAGACCCTGCGGGTGTGCAAGACGCGTCGTGTGGTGCTCTGCCAGTGCGCCGACTCACGCTTCCCCAACGGCTTCTTCACGAGCGAAGAGCTCGGCGTGTACTTCACCGCGCTGACGAATGCGCTGAAGGAACGACGGGATCAGCGGCAGCAGCTGGCCAGCGAAGCGGGCTTCCAGTTCCGCGCCCCGGAGGGGGCCATCCCGAGCGACGCGCTGCCGCCGATTGTGGGAAAGGCGGCGCGCAAGTACGTCGACTCGTACTTCTTCGTGACGGACGACGAGAACGAGGAAGAGGGCGGCTACCACAGCCTCGTCGCCTACTTGCAGGACTCCTTAGCCGCGAACATTCCCGTGCTCGTGATTGTCGTGTCTAGCAGCACCTCCAGCTTGGTGCGCACAAACATCGTTGCGGCGATCAGCACGTGCCTGACGCGGCTGCGCGGCGGTGATCCGGACCAGCTGGACGCCGCGCAGGCGGAACTGATTGTGAGCACGATGCGGAGCCTTTACGCCTAGCCAGCTGCGGTGTTTGTTCGAGATCACCCGGCGTGAGCGCTCTTCGCCTGTTTGCGGTGGTTTGGTTTTTTTGTCGATGTTGTTGATCGCCTCGAGCGTGCCGCGACTGCGCTTGTTTCCTCTTCCTTCCCTTCTTCCTTTCTCTTCTCTGCCTCTTTCATTACCCACCGTGGCCTCTGCTGATTGTGTTCGCTGCATATGTGTGCATATGTGTGTGTTTGTGTTTGGGTGTTGAGGTTTCTATGACTCCACTGTCGTGGTTTTAGCTCTAGCTTTCCGTGCCCCATTCTCCTCTGCACCCCTTGCTGCTCTGCGTCTCTTGACCTCCTCCCCCCCCGCCATCTCTCTCTTGCGCGCGTGTGTGTCTGCGCCCGTCGTGATCTCTATTAGCTCCCTTTGCGTGTATGTGTGTGTGTGTGTGTGTGTGTCTGCGTGTCTTCCTTTTTTTCTCAGCCATGTTTGTTTGTCTCCCCCCCCCCCCCCCCGCTTCCCCTCCCGCTCTTACGCGCCGCGACTCTCCGTGCCCACGACGCTCCAAGCCCCCCCCCCCCCCCGGCCCCCGGCCCCCGCCCTGCACCCTCACACACACACACACACAACCACGTGCTTAGTTCCGCCACCTGCCCGTTCTGCATCCCACTCTCGTAGAGCTGGTCCGCAAAGCCACACCAGACGCAGTGCATGCAGTAGCGCCGTGGAGGGGGGGGAAGGGAGGTTGGTGGCACAGTGTGAGGAAAGGGAAGGGGGGCAGGTGGACGTAGAAGGTGTGGAGAACGGAAGGACGCGGAGTTCGCAGTGCGGCGTTGCGGTTTCTCTTCTTTTCTCTCTGTGTGCGCGTGTGTGTCTGTGTGTCTAGAGGTTGAGCCTCGACAGCTGTGGGTTCATCTCCCTCCTCCTACCATTTGCATCGCTGAGTTCGGGGGACGAGGGAGGGGGGTTGACCTACACCCGCCTCCCGTGGACTTGAAGGGAATGCCAGGATGGGGCAGAGGCGAGAAAGTGGAGGAATGGTGGGAATGGCGTGGACCAGTCTCAGTGCTGAACCAAGGCGGGCGACTGGAACGGGGAAGAGCGCGAGACACAACATTCAGAATGTACATCTGACACCAACCAGTGGCGTCTTCGCGTGTGTGAGTGTGTGTGTGTGTGTTTGTGTGCTTTTTTTTTTTTATGTGTCCTTGCGCCCTCTTCCCCTCGTCAGCGCACCATGAGTTCTGGTTCCTCTGGTTTCTTCATGTACGTTGTTGTTGTGTTTTCTCCTACTCGCCCTTTCTCCGAGTTTTGGTCCTCCCCCCTCCCCGCCCCCGCCTCCGCCCCACCCTCCTTCTCTTCCCTTCTTCTCTTCACCTTTCCTGGAATGTCCTCGTCGTGTGTCGACCCACCCCCTCCACTCTTCTTAAGTGTTATTTCTTTACGCTTCTCTCTCTCACTCACCGTTTCAGCACCGCACTCTCACGCACGCTTACGNCCCTTCCACTCCCCCCCCCCCCACACTCCCCACTCCCCTCCCCTCCTCCTCCTCACAACCCACCGCCATTCAAACCCTTTCTCTCTCCTCCCCTCACACTGCGTTCGATGTGCGCTATCTTGTGCTTCACTTCAATCTCAAGTTGCCCTTGCGTCTCTTGCTCTCTTTTTCTTCTTTGTTTGTGTTTGTCTGTTTGTGTGTTTTCCGTCTTGACTGCACTCAATGCCCCCCCCCCCCCACGGCGGCCCGTCAAGTCAGCTCCTTCCTTCCCTTTCGACTTTGAGAGATTGTACGTGTGAGGGTGTATGTGTGTGTGTGTGTGTGTGTGAGGGTGTGTGTTCAGACCCTTCTAGCTCGATTCTGCCGAAGCACGCGCACTTCACCGCCGCTGCTGCCCCACTCCTCTGCTACCCCCATCATCATCCTTCCCGCCACCCCACCCCCGCCCTTCTCTCCCCTTCTGTTTCTCTCGTCACCTGGTGCTTCTCTTGTGCGTCTTCCTCACAGGTGGCGAGGAGCTCGTGGCGGGGGGGGGGAGGTCGGTGGGGCTGTACGTTCTCCGCTCACACGGATCTCTCTCCTCGTGTTGACGGGCTCCCCACCCCCGTACCCTCTCTGGCTTCAGTGCCTCGATGAAGCGTCACGGTGCCGGTGTGCGCTTGTGAGAAAGAGGGGAGGGGAGGGGGGGCGTGTGCGCGCTGTGTGTGCAGCTGCACACACACACACACACACACACACCCGCACCATGGCAAGTGGACAAAGGACACACAAAACACATACACAGGCAACGTGCGCGCTTTGGTACGCGCGACGTGCGGCGGTGCTACGGGTGCTCTCCTCGTCTGCGCGCCCCTGCATACAATCCCCTTCCCCCCCCCACGCACACACACAAAACACACACACACCCCTTCCCCATCACGCTCACCTACCTTCTGATCTTGTTCGTCTTTCTCTCTCTTCTTCTTCTTACGCTTCACTCGCTCTCTTACCCTCCCTCTCTTCTTCCGTTATGTGGTGCTTTTCTTTATGTTCTCCTCTGTCGCACAAAGCGCATGTCTTCCCTCAACGCCCGCATTGGTCCTTCGACGGTAAATCCATCACTGTGTGCGTGTGTGTGTGTGTGTGTGTGTGTGTGTGTGTGTGTGCTTGCGCATTATGCACTGCGAGTGCCTCATCACCACCACCCCATCCCCTTTCACCTCCTCCCCTCCTCTCTAGCTGTGCTTCCGCTCCCCCCCCCCCCACTCGGCCCGTGGTCGTCAGGTGCTTCCTCTTCACGCGCCGCCGCCCGCATGTCGTTATTGCTGCGTCGCTGGTGGGTGTGTGTCTCTCTCTGCGCGCTCGTGAGAGCCCCCCTCCGGCACTCCCCGCGCTCTCCGCGCTCCTCTTCTCTCTTAAGGGTTAGCTGAGGCGCCAATTCTCCTGCTGCGGCACCTGCCCCTGCTGCGCAAGTTGCAGTCGCGGACCTGCGACGTGACCCCTCCCCCCACGCCCCGCCCCCATCAATGTGGTGCGGCCATCTTCTTTCTTCACCTCTTGCTGATATTTGTGTTTTCTCTTTTTTTTCCCTTGGCTTTGTCTCTGCCGCCGATTCACACAGCCGCGCCCTCCCTCCCCCCTCCTCTCCTCTCCTCCTTCATCGTCTCGGTGGTGCTGCTCTGCGGCAACTCCACCTCAGCGCCTTCTTGACTGGACTCGCCTTTGTCTTGTTGCGGTGGTGGCGCTGCTGCTGCTGCTGATGCTGATGCTGATGTTCTGAACTCTTGCCGTCCACCGTCACGCTGCTGTTCTCTCTTTCATTTGGTGCCACTTCTTTCGTGTTTGTTTTTTTTTTGTTTGTTTTCATATGTATATCTCCGTTGCGGTTGTTGCCGCGCCTGCCCGCCGCGGTGCTTCAACGTTCTCCTTTTCTTCCCCCTGGTCTTCCTCTCCATATGTGCTAGTGTGTGCTTGGCGTCTGTGTGTGTGGTGGGAGAGGAGGCCCCCTCCCTCCCCGGTGCGTGGATCAGTCTCTGCTCGCTCATCTCTGAGTCTGTGGTTGTGTGTGTGTGTGTGTGTGTATGCTGGCGCTGTGACGCTGATGAATTCAGTTCGCGGCACATAAGCTATTTTCCCTCGTTTCTCTTAGCCCCCGTCTGCTTCGCTGTTTGTTGCTGGCCCAGACATACGCCCACACGCCATCGCATCCCGCCATCTTCACCTGCTTTTTCTCTCACAGACAGCTGGGCTTCTCTCTGCATGTGTGTGTGTGTGTGTGTCGGTGTGTTTCTGTCCTCCTGCTGGTTGGCTGTTGTTGATGTGTCCCTCCCCGGCATCGCCGAGTGCAACACTGTGTGTGTGTTTCTGTTTTTATCTCCTCCGTTTGTTGCTTCTTCCTCTTCTTCTCCGTGCTGACTTTCCCCGTCTCTCGTACGACTGTGCTACCTTCCTTCGTCTCTCCCACCCTGGGGGAGCGCGTGTGTGCATGTGTGCCGATTGGGTGAGGAGAGGGTGCCAGAGAAGTTGGGGGGGGGGGGTTGAGGGCTCCTATCGTTGGTGGTCGTGTGGATGGTGCTGCGCTGCTCATGTGTTCATCCCTACATCGAGAGAGAGAGCGGGGGTTTGCATTTGCGCCTCCTCCGCAGCGGTATGCATCCCCGGCCCGTCCTTCCATCCCCCACCCCCACCCCGCACCGCCCTCTCGTTCTTCCCCTCCCTTCCCAAACCAAACAAAAGGAAGAGACGAGGGGGAGGCGCAAGTGCGCATCCTCGCCCACCCTCACCACGACTGTGCCGACGCTTCGCTGAGTGTGTCTTCACTGTTTGTTCTTGCTTCTCGTCTTTGCCCACAACAGAATAGGAAAGAGAAAGAGTCGATGGGCCCGCTCTTTTGCGTAGGCGCGCACACGGAGCAGACTTGTGACGGGGTGAGCATGTCGCTGCCAAGGCTCATCATCCCACAGAGGCTCGCCGATGGCTAACGGCAGAGCACACGCCGTCAAGGGTGTGGAAGTGGCCCAGAAGCGCAACGCATCAGCGCCGACATGGCTTCGGTGCACGGTCGCTGAGACGCCAGAGTTTCGAAATCGAAGCGAGAGGGTCGTCAGTCTGCCGTGAACGTGTGTGTGGGGGGGGGTCTCCTGCAACCGTCAACACCGTCCTCAGCGTGCCGGCGAGGCACTCCATCTGTCTCTCTCCACCTCGTCACTCACTTTACACACACATCCCTCGCCCTCGCTCTACTCGATCGCTTGCGGTGTGCGGCTGCACTCCTCCCTACATCGACGTCTGTTATCCTCAGGCAGCGGAGTTCACCTAGTACTGACTGGTGCGTGCTCGTTCGTGTGTGCGCGTGTGTACTGACATCACCGCCGTGTCCTCCATCCCCCCCCCCTCCACTCACACCGGCCCCGCTTTACCTGCTCTGTAGACACACACACGCACACGCACACGTCACTGCCACCCCCTTCCCTTCCTCTTCTCGCTGCACCATCACCTCGGCCAGCTGCGCCCACTCAGTGCGGGCGTTCAACGCGGTTTGCCCGTTTTCACTTCGGCTTCCGCCGCCGCCGCCTCGTCCTCCTTTTCGTTTTTTTGTTGTCATCGGCTTCTCAGCCTTCACGCGCACCGCGTCTCTCGACGCTCCCCCCGCCTCACCCCGACATTGTCCCGACCACCCCTTCTCCCCCCATCGGTCTCCGCCCCCTAGCCGTCGTGTACACGCCACACTCAGCAGTCCGTCCACGCCTTTAAGGAACACTTTGCGCTCACGTCTCGCGTCAACCTCAAGGACGATACTGATCGGTTGCGTTCGAGTGTGAGTGAGTGTGTGTGTGTGTGTGTGTGTTGGCGGCTGGGTGTGTACGTCCTTCTGCTCTTCACTTCGTGTTTCTCTTCTTCTGCGTGTCTTCCTCGGCGAGGCAGACTCGTGTGGAGCGGCGGCGGCGTGAGTCACCGGGGACTACTCTGGACTTCTGCGTCTCTCCTTCGTACAACTCTTGCCGCGTTGTGGTTTCGCGGGCGAGAGGACCGCCGACTACTTCGCGCACGGGACAGGTACCTTCTTCTCTCTCTCCACCCTCCCCCCCCCCCCTCGCACTTGCGTCCCCGAAGATCCACCCCTTCACCCCTCACGGTCGCAAACAGACACAGACGCAGATACGCGGCGCCATGGACTTGGGTACGCCGCCGCGTGGCACGCGTGCTGCCGCCGCCTTCGCTTCGCCGTCCTCACCCGCGCCGCGGTGGCCGGAGGGGGTCACGCCCAACGCCTTTGCCGCTGCAGCCCCGCGTGGCGCATCCTCTCCCTTCTCGCCTGCCGGCGCCCACAACGCCGGCAGCCGCCACGGCACGCAGCGCAATGGGCGCCTGTCCCCGACCCCGGTCGCCCCCATCCCCTCCCGCACCTCCGCGGACCGCTACGTGGCAGCGAGCACGCGGCAGGGCACGTCGCTGGCGCACTTCCTGCTCACGTCGCGTGAGCGGCACACCCCCATGGCCATCCGCGCAGCCCAGCAGCTGCGCGCGCTGCGCAGCTCCTCGCGCGACCCGTCGTCGTCCCTCCTTTCCGCCTCCCCCTCCCTTGACGACGCCGTGTACGGCGGCGCGCCTGGGCCGTACCGGGACGCACGCAGCGCCTCCCGCGGCGGTGGCGGCGGCGGGACAGCTGCCTCGCCCCGCCCGCGACTGAGTCTCTCCCGCGCCGGCAGCCTCGCGCACACGCCACGCGGCAGCAGCGCGCAGCTGAGCGGTATGTTCGCCAAGATGCACCTTGACCCCGCCAGCGCCCTGCGCAGCAGCCGCGACCGGAGCGGCAGCAGCCCGTCCCTGCCGCGGCACGACTACGGCGACGACGACGGCGCCGTCCCCGGGGGCGGCAGCCCGGCGCCGTATGCGATGGAGCTGGAGCCGTACACCAGCAAGCTGGCCCGCACCCTCTTCGCCGATGTCGCCCAGACGACGGTGCTGCCGGTCAACGACACAGCACTCCGCCCGCAGCAGCCACGCAGCCCAAGCGGCCGCCGGCCACCACCACCGCCGCGCGTGTCGTCATTCAGCGACGACGACAACAGCGACGGCGACGAGGAGAGCCGCGCGCGCGGCTTGGGCGTGTCTGCGGTGCTGCACGGCCCACAGACGCGCGGCGGTGTCAGTGGTGCAGCGGACGAGAACGGCGACGACGACGAGGACGCGTGGCGCCAACTTCGGCGCCACGGCGACAACCACCACAGCAGCGTCGCCGCAGCGGCAGAAGAAGACGAAGCGGAGCTCCGCGGCGTAGGCGACCTCGAGAACCTACAGCGGCTGAGCTCGTCGCCGCTGCAGAGTGGGCGAGTGCCGCTGGCTACCTCCGACGTCAACCTCTTCGGCACAGCGGAGGGGGCGCGCTTCGACGCGTCGCTTGGGGTCGTCTTCGAGTGCAACCGCACGCGCAACTTCACCACGCCGTCGTTCCGCGTCATCCCGCACACGCCGGAGCGCATTCTCGATGCTGCCGACATGGAGGACGACTTCTACATGAACCTCATCGACTGGTCTGCCACGTCCGACGTGCTCAGCGTCGCGCTTCAGAACTGCGTGTACTTGTGGAACGCCAAGACGTGCGGCATCACGGAGCTGCCCCGCATCGTGTCCACCGGCGGTGGCGGCCGCCACCAAAATGGGCGGTCTGCCAACGCGTCGCTCGTGTGCGGATTGAACTGGGCACCAGACGGGTCCCACCTCGCCGTGGGCCGCAACACCGGTGCGGTGGAGGTGTGGGACGTCGAGACACAGCAGCTCGTGCACACGTACCGGCATCACCTTGACCGCACCGTCTCGCTTGCGTGGGAACCGCAGGGGGGCTGGCTGCTCGCCTCCGGCAGCCGTGACAGCACCGTCGTGCTACGTGACGTGCGGGAGCGGGACACGGCGGACCCCACCGCGTCGCCGGCGGCCCCGTCCGCATCGGCGAGTGTAGCGGCGGTGCTGCGGGCGCATGAGACGGAGGTGTGCGGGCTGAAGTGGTCGCCCACCGGTGCGATGCTGGCGAGCGGTGGCAACGACAATCAGCTGCTGCTGTGGGACCGTCGCGCCCTGACCACCGGCGGCGGTGGCACCATCAGCGGGAGCGAGGGCAGCCTGGGTCGAAGTGGCACCACAGGTGCAGGTGGTGGTGGGGGCGCCCTCCGCCGCAGCACGTGCCAGCCCGTCTTCTATCTGAACCAGCACACGGCGGCGGTGAAGGCGCTGTGCTGGAACCCGGCCCAGCCCGCCCTCCTCGCCAGCGGTGGCGGCTCGCACGACAAGACGCTGCGATTTTGGAACGCGGCAACGGGCGAGTGCGTGCACCACATCAACACCGGCAGTCAGATTTGTGGAGTGGTGTGGAACCGCGCCGGCACCGAGCTGGTCACGGCGCACGGCTACACCGACAACCAGCTGAGCATCTGGCGCTACCCGTCGCTGCGCCGCATTGCCAACCTCATTGGTCACACGTCCCGCGTCCTGCACCTCACCCTGTCCGCGGACGGCCAGACGGTGGTGTCGGCGGCCGGCGACGAGACGCTGCGATTCTGGCGCTGCTTCCCAGCGAGTGAGCTGCGCGAGTCGTCCCCGCACCTGTACCGCAGCGGGTACAGCGCAGTCGGCGGCGCTGGCACTGGGGTCGGAGTGGGCGGTGGTGCTGGACTCACAGGCGGCAGCAGCAGCCCGGGTGGCGCTCCCACTCTCAGCCCCCCTGGATGCCTACGTACCCGCGCGTCGGCGCGGTGCGGCAGCCTTTCCCAGGACCGCGGCAGCTTCTCCTTCTTGAACGAGGAGGTCGAGCTACGGTGATGATGGCGTACCGTCGGCGTGACGATTCCCTCACATCGTGTGTGTTTGTGTATGTGTGTGCGCGCATGTATGCTGCCGTGCGCCCTAATGACGTTGACAACTGTGTGTGTGTGTCAAGTCTGTTTGCTCGTCCACGTGTGTGTTTGTGTGTGTCATCTCTCTCTTCTTCTTTTTAGTTTGTTTCCTCTTGCCTTCCCCTCACCCCACCCTTTGTACGATACACCCCATCCCTCCCCTCCCCTCCCCTCCCCCCAAAAACCGTTTGCCTCTAGATCTCCGGTGTCGCGGACATCCCAGACCGTGGGAGAACAGGGGGAGGAGGGGGGAGTGAGAAGTCGGCCACGGCTTTGTACCATCTACCTCGCGTACTGCTGATGTGTGTGGCCCCCGCTGCGCCCCCTCACCGTCTTCTGCCTATTTTCCAGCTTTTCTCACGGCGTGCGATGCTGCTGATGCGGTGTCTGCCGCGCGCTTTGTGCGTTTGCATGTGTGTGTGTATGTGTGTTTGTATGGCGCTTTGAGGCAAAGGGAAGAGGTCACTACTGGCTGAACCCGTTGTCCCGAGCATGAGTACACACACACGCACACGCGCTCATCTGTCTTTCCTCCCTCGATGTGTGAACTCGCGCCACCTTCTTTCCCTCCGTCCAGGCTCGCAGAGAGAGCGGACACCGCCGCCACGACGACGCTCACCACCACGCACGCACACGTAGGCGAATATCTTACTCCTCACGCCTCGTTCCCCCACGGGTGGATGGAGGAGGGGCTGACGTCCGCCACGCACGGACCCCCGCACACGTGTCCAGGAGGGAGCGGGCGAGGACGAGAGGGCCGCATTAGCAGAGACACGCAACAAGCAAACACACACACACGCAAGTAGACACACAAAAGAACGAGAAGCCACCCACACGAGCAGCGGTGTGCGGCACACCCGTCCGCACGCACGAGCCCCAGACGCCTGTGTCTGTGTGCGCGTGTATTGTGGGGTGGGGGTGGAAGTCGAAGTCGTTGACAGCACCGACGCGCTTTCTCGCTCTGCGTCTTCAGCGGAGTCACTGCGAGGGCGGCCGAGACCCTCGTCGGCGCCTCATACACACGCCTCCTCAGAGTTGAGGCCAGCACGTCGGAAGCCTGTGCACTTGTGTACGCGTGCGTGCACACGTCTGTGTCCACGGCAGTGGGCTTCGACCGAAGGAGAGAAGAAGGAGCTGTGTGTGCACCCGCCGCGGTGTCTGCTGGCACGCAAGGACCTTTACTTCCAGCGCCCCCCCCCTTCCCATCGCTCTCTCTCGTGCAGCTCTTCGTTGTGTTGCTGCCGTGTGTGTGTGTGCTGGAAGCCGCACACAACCAGGTACCCCACGCACGCAGCTCCGCATTCCTCCACCTGCCCTTTTCTCGTAGAGCGTGGACCTATCAAGCACACAACACATACACGTACCCGCGTTCTCCCTCCCTCCCTCCTCTTTCCTGTCATCATCATCAGCACGCCACCTCTCCTTCTTTCTTTCTTCCCAACTCACTCTACTCGTACGCCTCTTGCTTGTTGCTCGCCCCCCCCCCTCAGTCCTANAATCCACACCGACTCACGCACACACACACACGCCATCGCCGCGATGAGCCTTGCACGTCTGGCGCGGGAGCGGAAGCAGGTGCTGGAGGCGCAGCAGCGCGGCGAGGTGGCTCCGTCCGCCAGCGCGAACTCCACCGCGGCGTCGGTGAGCACCTTCAACGCAGCTCAGGGCCGCATCCGGGCAGACATGCAGAAACTCGACGGCGTCTCGAGCGTCGTGACGATGGACTCGATGAACTGGTACGTGGTGCACGTTGCGTACACCCCGAGCCGAGGCATCTGGCAGGGCGGGACCTTCCACTTTCGCCTCGTCTTCTCGAACGACTTCCCGTACAGCGGGCCAAAGGTGCGGTACACCGGGCCGCGCCGCATCTTCCATCCGAACATCGAGGGCGACGAGAACAAGGAGGACTGGGGCGTGTGCCTCGGGCTGCAGACGGAATGGCGGCCGACGTGCACCATCAAGGACATGGTTGTCGCCATCGAGCTGCTTTTCGCCGTGCCCAACTACGAGGACCCGCTGCCGGGCGTGGCCAAGACCGCGGCGCAAATTCTGAAGGATGAGCCCGGCCGCTTCACCACCATCGCGAAGCGGTGGATGGGTGGAAACTATGCCATCTAGTAGCGAGTGTCTGTGTATGTGTGTGTTTGTATGTATGGGGCGGGGGTGAAGGGTGAGGTCTGGTGCGCACGAACCCCCGAGTCCCTTCCTCTTGGTGCTCCCGCTCTCGACGTGGCTCCTGCGCACACACGCACGCCACCGCCCCCCTCCCCCCATCCCTGTCCTCGGTGGCTCTCCCGAGACGTTCATCTGTTAATGCTTGCACCCTCGATTGTGTGTGTGTGTGTATTTGTGTGTGTGTGTGTGTGTGTGTGTGTTTGTGTGATTTGCAGCAAACAGCCGAGGAGCGACCATGCCGAGTCTCGTGTGCGCGAGAACACACACTGTGCGTGCGTGTGTGACTCGTGACTGAGGCAGGCACAAACAAGGCAGGCTCACCTTCCTGTGCGTGCACCCTCACCTGATGGCGCGATACACGCACCGCCGCTGTGCCTGACTGCATGCCCCACCACGTCCCCTCTTCTTCTCCTTAAACTCCCCGCCCCCTTTCCATGCTGTCCATCACAGCGTCGCCAGACTGCTCGTAGCCAACAGCACACTACACCGATCACACGCACCCTTGCACACACACACGCACATTTGAGTCATGGCACCAGGGAAGGGCTCCGTGAAGGTGGACTCCAACCCCTTCGATGACGTGCGCTCGCCGCGTGTGGGGCCGAGGCCGGGGGCAGCAGAGCCGCCGGAGCCCCCGCTGACGTACGACAGCGCCGGCGGCGGCGAGGCCTCGAGCGATGGCCGCCCTATGACGATCCTGAGCAGCATCTTCAGCTTCATCGCGGAGGAGAAGAAGCGGCCCGACCACTCCTCGACCTTGATCAGCGGCCCAGACCTGCACACCCGCCCACCCACGTGGATGGAGGACAAGGACGTCGGTATCGACGGCCGCCCGCTCACGGAGGCGGAGCGCAACGCGCCGGGGCACTGGTCGAACAGGTACAAGAAGGAGCTGGCGGTGGCCGAGGCGATTCAGGAGGTGAAGCGGCAGCGGCGCTACGAGTCGGACAACGACGTGTTCGGCTTCATGAACCGCGTGCGCCGCTATCTTGGCCTCGCGGAGCCCCTCGATGAGGCAGCCGCGCGGTCGCAGGTGGAGGCACGGCAGCGACTCGAGGACGAGGCACGCCGCCTGCGTGCCGGCAGCAGCAGCAACAACAGCGATGACGCTGAACAAGCACCCGCACCAGCCTCGGCCGCGCACCCCGTCGGCGTCATTCCCCGCAACGACCCAGCAGCAACGACGGCGGCCGCCGCCGCACACGCGTCCGGGGTGGTGGGCAACAGCGAGTACGCCACCATCGCCGCCGCCCACCGCAGCGGGGGTGTCCTCCAGACGCCGTGGATGGCCGTGATGGAGTCCATCGAGACGGGGCGGCCGCTGACGCGCGTCGCGAACGAGTACCGTCCCCGCGTGGACTACTACGGGCTCGATCCGTTTCTTGACTCCGCCGCGTCGGTGGTGTGGTTTAGCACCAAGTGCGGTATCGCTATTGGACTGGCGCACGGCACGGCCAAGGCGGTCCAGGCCATGAACGTGGACGTGCAGTTTCTGAAGGCGTCCGGCGTGGGTGTCTTGTCCATCTTGAACATGTCTGTCTTTGCGAGTGTGGTGAAGTGGGGCGGCAACACGGCGCTCTTCGCCTGCGCCTTCTGCGTTGGCGACCGGCTGATGCGTCAGATCAAGACCTACACCCTCCCCCTGCACGACGCGCAGTGCCGCTCCACCTCGAACTACGTGATGGGCCTGGCCTGCTCGGGCGCGATGGTGGGGGTGCTGCCGTGGTGGGTGCTGAGCGATTCCGTGCTGGCGCTGCGCATGGCCGCCTCGGGGCTTGTGGTGGGTGGGGCGCTCGGCCTCGTGGTCGGGCTGAGCATGCAGCAGCTCGTGGCGCTCAACACCGCGCGGCTGGATGCGACAAATCGGCAGCTGCGTCGCTACGAGGCCCTCGTGCACCGCCAGCGTGGCTGGGCGCAGCAAGTGCGGTCCCAGTACGCCAGCTCTGCGTACATCTGGTGGTAGAGGGGAGGGAGAAGGGGGGAGGGGCTGACGAAGGTTATCGCATCGCTCTGCGATTGTCTTCTCTGGTACCCGTGCGTCTGTGTGGGTGGGTGCAGTCTGCCCGCTGCGCTCCTCTGTGCCTCCTTCTCCGCCTCCCCAGCCTCCACCCTCGTCCCCCGCGTCTCCCACCCGTGCCGTTGAGGGTGCAGTCCTCACAGTTGAGTACACAAGCATTGCACACGTAAGAGCGGCTCACGCGTGCCGCGCTCGAGGTGCGCCCGGTCCCCCCCACCCTCTCTCTAAGACGGCCCGTCTTCCTCTGGGCAGGCGAAGGGGAGTGGGGGGCGGCGCACTCCACCACGATGCGTGTTGGGAGGGGAAAGAGAAGGACATCCACGCTGACGTTACACCCGCTTCGAGGGACGACTCCCTACGCTGGCCCTCGCGCATCCCCCAGTCCCCCACCCCCCCCCTCTGTCTCGTCCTCACATCCCCTCCCCCAACCCCGCCTCGTCGCCTCCGCTGTAGCTCCCCCATTTCCTTAGCTCGCCCCCCCCCTCCCCTCGCGGCAACACACGAGCTACTCCCACCCTCCCCTCACACGTTAGCATGAGCACAAGCGCCATTAAGGCAGCTTGGGCGGGTGCCGCAGAGCTGAAGCGGCACTGCCACCACGTCATCAACACGCTCGGTCCGCAGACCCCACCTGAGGCGTTCCTATTCCGCGGCAACGCGTACTACACGCTGGGGCAGCCGTACTTCGCCTTGGCCGACTACAACAACGCTGCCTCGGTGCTCACCCTCTCCGGCGAGCATCAGCGGCGCTGCCGCAAGGCGCTGGAGTCCTTCCCGGCGACGCAGACGGGGGTGTACCCGTCCACCGACTCGCACCTCCACATATTCGTGAAGCCTATGCTGGCCAAGTCGTGCGCCGTCGAGAGCATCAGCGAGCAGGTTGGCCGCGGCGTCCGGGCGACCGAGAACCTCCCACGGCACACCACCGTCGTGCAGCCCGCCGCCCCGTGGCTGGTCTACCCCACGGAGGAAGGTCTTTGCTCCCACTGTGGCACCCCGTTGCCGGACCGCAGCTTCGCGTGTGCGAACCGCGACTGCCACGAGGAGTACTGCAGCCGCGACTGCCGACAGGAGGCGATGTCGCAGTACCACGCGGCGGTGTGCTACAACAAAGTGTACCAGAGCGTTGAGCTCGACGTGTTCGCGCAGATGGCCGAGGCCGCCAAGACGGGCGCCACGGCGGAGCGCAACGCCGCCGCCGCGCAGCTGCTGATGCTGCGTGTGCTGACGGTGGGCCTGCAGACGCAGGTGGTGCCGTCGGCGATGGGGCAGCTCCGCATCCTCTCGGGTCGTCTCACCTTCAGCCCAGAGTCCCTGTGCGGCCCCACGCTGCACCTGTACGAGCGCCTTACCCGCGCCCTGCACATCGCCACCATCGTGCCGTACGAGGAGCTGATTGGGGTGTTGGCCCGGGTGACTGCCAACTGCTTTCACCGCGAGGGCGCCGTGGAGCTGAACCTGCCCCGCTCCATGCTGAACCACTCGTGCGCTGCAAATGTGGCCGAGGACCCGCAGTCGGGTGCCCTCGTCACGACGCGTGACGTCGCGCGTGGCGAGGAGCTGCACATCAACTACTACCCGCACCTCAAGGACATGTCGTATGCGGAGCGCACCGCGGAGCTGGAGCGCCGTGGGTTCCACTGCTTGTGTACCAAGTGCCAGCGGCGCGAATGAAGGGGTGGTGCAGCGCGGGAGGGAGCGGGGGAGGCGGGTGGAGAGCACCCCTGGCCTGCGCTCTCCTTCCTTCTCCGTCTCTATCGCCACTATCGTCACACACGCATACACACACGGCACTGCCCACCCCGTCGTGACGCTGGTATCGGGCCGCCTCCCTTCGTTGCCCCCACCCCCTCCCCTCCCCTCCCCATTTGGTCGTCACAATTTGGGTGCAACGGCGCTGCCGTGTTTGCGGCGCTGCACCGCACCTGCGAAAGAGCTCACAAGAGGCTACGGGTTTGTGTCTGCGGATGCCTGTCGCGCGCGTACAACCCGCGAGGCAGCAAGTCACGGTGAAGGAGAGGGGATGCCCGCGGGCTGACCCGTGTACACTTGCGTGCGTGCGCGCCGTCAAGCGGGACAGAGTTGCCGTGCCGCTTCTGTGCATTGTTGTGGCGTGGCGACCTTCCCGCGCCGCGTGCGGTGTGCCATCGCACGCGGCACACACACGCGACGCGTTCCCTGGTGCGCCTTGGATATCCGTCATAACTCGTCCCTCTCTCTCTCTTCTACCTCTTTCAACTGCGCCTCACACGGAGAGGTACACACACACACACACACGCAGCTGCCAGTCTACAAGGGCACTGGAGCTTCAGCTAGTGTCGCGGCGCGTTTGCTTCGTGCCTCATCTTCTCCTGCCGACTTGCGTGCGGAGTTTTGGGAAAAAACCGAAAACCCGACCATCGGCGCCGCAACCGCGCACACACACACACACACACGCACACACTTACGTCCACAGCGCCAAGATGTTGCGCACGGTGCTGCTACTGGATGGCAGCGATGCAATGAACAGTAGCGCCGACTACCTACCCAACTACCTGCTTGCCATGCGTCCCCCGCTGCTCCGCCTCGTCGAGCGCTACCTCGACTCCACCCCGCTCGCCTCGCTCGGCCTCGTCGTGATGCGCGACGGCATCAGCCACCGCCTGTTGCCGTGCACCACAAACCGGAACGAGATCATCGACGTGCTCGAGCGCGACTTCTTTCTGCACGGCGGCTCCGGCAACACCTCACTCGAGAACGGGCTGCGCATGGCGATGTCGGAGCTGGTGGACATGCGCAAGGTTGCCGCCCTCGCCGCGGCCGCCAAGCTGAGCGGCGGCAGCGGCGGCGCGGGTGCGACGGGCACCGTGCCGCGCGCCGCGGCAGCGCGCGACCCCCGTGTGGCGTGGAAGGGCTCCGCCACCCAGCTGAACGTGATTCTCGTCTCGTCCTCGGTCACGCTGATCGACCCCGCGGACGTCTTCGCGGTGGTGAACACGATGGCCGCCCTCGCCATCCGCATTCATGTCGTGTCGCTCGTCGGTGCGGTTCACGTCTTCGACGTGTGCACGGCGGAGACGGGCGGCACGCTGTACTGCCCCCTCAACTACGACCACCTTCTCGACATCGTCGACGAGCTCGCCACGGCGCACCGGGCGCAGATGGCGCTGGCTCGCAAGCGGAAGCAGCAGCAGCGCCGTGAGCGGCAGCGACGCTTGCAAGAGGGCAAGCGCGGACGCGAAGAAGATGGGAGCGGGAAGGGTGGCGGCGGCGACGAGGGAGAAGTCGTCGAGGACGCCTCGCGTCTGATCCCCATCGGGTGCCCCGTGTACCTCGAGGCACCGCACACGGATGAAGACGGCACCAAGTCCGTATACCTCGCCTGCCCGCAGTGCCACCTCATCCAGCTCGCGATGCCGACGACGTGCCCGATGTGCCGACTGCTGCTGTGCAGCGCGCCGATGCTGTACAGCACCTACGTCTCCCACAACGCGCTCGTCCCGCCTGCGAAGCAGCTGCGCGTGACGCGGGCAGCGCCGGCATCGACGCAGGGTGCGACCTCCACCACCGAAGGCGTGGTGGAGTTGGGCAGTAGTGTGACGGCGTCGCCAGAGCAGCCGGTGCGGTGTAGCCTGTGCATGGTGAGCATCCCCGCCGAGGCAGCCGCGGTGGCGCCGGCACGCAACGGCAACGGGAGCGGTGCGCGTGGCGCAGCCGCAGTCGCGGTGCAGACCTCGACGTCGTCGTCGTCGTCCGCGGCGCGAGTGTGGCAGTGCGGCTCGTGTGCGGCCTACCGGTGCCACGCGTGTCACGACTTTGTGGTGCGCACGATTGGACTGTGCCCCCACTGCATCGCCCTGCAGTGAGAGTGTGGGCCACCTTGCTCGCGCTGGGCACACCGGCACGCGCATCGACACACGCAACTGTCTGTTCGTGCGCAGGTGTGTCCCGCGTGGAGCTCCGTTATTCGCCTTGTGTTTCCTTCACTTTGCCGCTCCCCCAAAACTACCGTCTTCCCTGATGGAGCACCGCAGACTAAACAGGGAAACCAAAACTCACAGCACACTCCCTCCGGCGGTGCGTGTGCCGTGGGGGCTCGGCAGCGGACTCGCACGCGCGCCAGCTCACCTGCGTGCGTGCATGCAGGCCGATCAACACCAGCGTACGCGGTCTTGTTTCGGTTGTCTTGGCACTACTCATTCTTAACATCAGATGCTTCCCGCTCTCCCCTCCCCCTCCCCCGCTCTTCGAACTGGCAACGACGAGCACTACACGCACACATGTGGCTGGCACGCGTGTCCGATTCGCGCCGCAATTGGTGAGAGAAAGTGCAGAGCGACTCTGCTGCACACACACACACCCACACACAAGCGCGCGCACACACACACAGAGAGGCACTTCGTCCCCATCCCCCGTCCCGTTCCTTGACCGTATCGACACGGGAATAGGGACGTGATGCTGCGTGTGACGCTGCTGTGGCGGGCCCTGGCGGGTGGCACGGTGGCCGTGACACCGTCGTGCTGGACGACGCAGCCGGCGGGCTGGTATCTGGAGCCGAGCAACACCGTCCCCGAGACGGAGGAGCTGCGGGTGTGCAAGCGCTTTGACTTCCTCAACCACAGCGCCCAGTACCTCTTTCTGGGCCAGGTGATGGCCCTTGCGGAGGAGGTGCAGTGCACGCCGCGCCTCGAGTGGTTCTACACTGAGCTCAACTTCTCCCTGCCGCCCACCAAGGCGGCGGAGGTGCTGGCCAACTACATGAATGACCAGGAGCGACTGCGGTGTGGGCTGCGCAACCACTCCGCTGGTGGCACGAGCACGTCTGACATCCTCTGGAGCGACGAGCTGCGCGACCGCGTGCAGGTCCGCGCCGAGACTGACTTCTGCTGGCTCTTGACGAACGACCAGCGCAGGACGGAGAAGTTCCTGCAGGAGACGTACGTGCAGTGGCACCACCGCGCCGACTACCTCGTCACGCGCAAGAGCCGCGAGAAGCGCGAGTTCCGCGAGGACCTGACTCTGCAGAAGGTGATCCAGCAGGGACAGGAGCGGAAGCGGCGAATGCAGCGCCGGCGCACCCGCGACTCGGAGCGGCAGGAGGCGATTGAGGCGGGGCGGGAGTCGGAGTGGGACAACTTTACGCACGACGTGCTGCCCCGCGAGCTGCGCGAGGCACTCGACCGGGAGAGCGACGGCATGGAGGATGTGCGGCTCTCCCGCGCCGGCACGGCGACGGGCGGGTGGAACCGCAGCATGCGCTCTCACCCCAACTTTCGCTGACCTGTCGTCCACGACGCGTTGCGAGCTCCGACGTCTGATGGCGTGTTGCCGGCCATCAAGTTTGCTGTGCCGCTTGCATGGCACGTTTTCCCCTTTCCGTCCACAGACTGCACGAAAGCAAAAAAAAAAAAAAAACACCCGCAGCTCGTCATGCTTTCGGCGGCAGGCGTGCTGCTACCGCACGTGCATCGCCCTTCTCCTCCTCCTCCGCCATCCTCACCTCTCGCTTCCATCTCGTACCCTCAACCTCTTCCCACATCCTCGTGTTGCGTGGTCTCTACGCGCCCCTCCAGTTGATACGCGGCCGCACTCAAGACACACAGACGCACGCTATTTGCCTTCTGCATGCTCACGGTGGTGCGGCGGCTCTTGCGCCACACGCCGCGATGGGCCCCACCGCACAGTGCGGCAGGGGCCGTCGTTGGTAGCGCACAGCAGCGCCGCCGTGATGCGGGCCCGCCGCCGTCCGACGACGCGGTGGCCGAGGCGGAGGTGGTTGCGTCGTCCACCCCCGCAGACGGCGGTGGCGGCGGCGCGGCTCGGGGCTTCCGCCGCACGCCCGCGCCCCCGCGACCCGCGGCCCCGGTGCTGACGGAGCCCGTCGTGCTCGACAGCGTGGAGGACTCGGTTGCCGTGGCGGCGACAGAGCAGGTGGTCGACGGGCGGCGGCTGTGGACCGGCACCAAGGTGCTGCGCGCCAACAAGCACGTGCGGCGCAGCAGCGCGGCGTGTGTCGTGGGTGGGGCGAGCGCGATCCAGCGCGTCTGGCGGCGCTACAAGGTCCGACCGAACGTGGTGTACGTCCCCAACACGGAGGCGGCGGTGCCGGCGTGGTGCCTCGAGGCGGCGCTGCCGACGGTGCTGGTGCGAAGCTCGCCGGTGGCGGTGCGGCAGCAGCTGCTGAGCGCCGAGTACAGCGACGGCTACGCGGCTGAGTTCCCGCTGCCCCCGCAGTGGGTGTCAGACGCCACCGCGCTGCTCGCCCCACCTCCGTCGGGGCCGCGCACACCAGACCCCAGCGCGCCGCCGCCGCCGGCCGACCCCGCCCCCGCGCGGCCCCCCCGCGATCCCCTCGGCTACCACGCCGTGAAGGCGATGCTGGTGCTCGTTGGGCTGCGCATCCCAAGCAACGTTGGCGCGCTGCTGCGCGCGGCGGTGGACATGGGCTACGACGCGGCCGTCCTCGTCAACTGCGCGGACCCGATGCAGGAGAAGGTGCTGCGCGCCAGCGACGGCACCGCGCTCAGCCCCGCGCTGCGGCTGTACGAAACGGAAGCCAGCGAGCAGGCGTGCGTGTCGCTGCTGTCGAGCATCGCCGCCCAGCACCACCTGCTGCCCCTGCTCGCCGTGCCGTCGCAGGAGGTTGAGCCCGCCTTCGAGGTGGCCAAGCGCTTCCACGTCTACAACGCCGCAAACCAAGCGCGCGACGACGGTGTGGCGGCGACACGCGGCGATGGGGATGGCGGGGCCGGCACGGCGGGCAGCCTGCGCGCGCCGCCGCCGCCCCAGCTCGGTGCGATGGTCGTGCTCGGCTCGGAGGCGCAGGGGCTCCGTGACCTGCACGGCAGGTGGGCCGTGCCGTACCAGCTCGTGACGCTGCCGCTGCCCAACCCCATGGTCGAATCGTACAACGTGAGCGTGGCCGGGTCGGTGCTGCTGCACCTCTTCCGCCCCAGTGCCGCGGCGCACTTCACGCGGCTCGTGGAGCTCTCCGGCGAGGCCGTGGCCGACCTCCTGCCGAAGCCCACGGCCGCATCCGTGGGCGGTGACGAGGACGCCGAGGACGAGGACGACGGGATGGAGAAGGACCAACTGCCGTAGACTCCTCGTGCAGGTCTGTGTGTGTGTGTGTGTGTCCTTCACAGACTGATGAAGCAGGGCCTCGACTGAGAAGGGTGCTCCGTCTGCGGCGTTGCACGTGATGGCGTGGTCCGCTAACGATGCACGGACCTCTTTAACTAGAAAGACACGTTGAGAACGTCAGCGCACCCGGCAGGAGCAATGACGCTGCACCGATGTCCCGTGCGCGCGCGCGAGAGAGAAAGAGGGCTGCCGATGTGCGTGTGCGCGCCGCATCGGTACGCCCACTTCGTGCTTCGCTTTCCCTGTCACCCACCGCTCCCCTCATTGGTTCTTTCTTTTCCGCTCCTGTACGCGCGCGCAGAGTCGGATCGGTGATCGGGCAGCACGCGCAGGTGACCCTTGCCTGCACAACCCCGTCGTCGCTACCGTTGCGTGCGCGTGTACATCTGTGTCTTCCTTTTCTGTTGTTGTTACCCTCGTGTGTGCGCGGAGGGGCAGCGTGCGGACACACAACCTAGCACACGCACACACGGACACACGCACACACACACACACAGCCCTCACCCACCCACCGACCCCTTCCTCTTCTCCGCAATGAACAACAATCCCAATGTGAAGCAGGCGTTGCCGTCCCTGCGCAAGTCAACGGCGGGCACCGGCACGCAG
>JASAOO010003414.1:0-20000 GCA_030849075.1 Zelonia costaricensis | reverse complement strand
GAGGCCGACGTGGTCCATCGTGATGTCGCCTTGCACCGCCTTCACCTTGGTGCACAGCTCGCGCCACTTGGCGTCGCCGACCTGCTGGCGCAGCGGCGCGAAGCACGGCGAGCCGAGCACCTCGAGGTCGAGCCGCTCCTGCGCGTTCAGGTACTTCTTCAGCTGGCGCGAGCGCTTGCCGCGCATGAGCAGGTACACCCGCTTCACATCCGGCGTCTCCTTCAAGATCTTGTACAGCAGCACCTTGCCGACGAAGCCGGTACCGCCCGTCACGAAGAGGGTGCGGTTCGCGAAGCCAGCGCGGACGTCGAGCGACATGGCTGGGGCGAAGCGGGGGAGAAGAGGGGAGAGAAAGAAGGAACGGAGAAGGAAACCCAAAAGACTGTGAGGACGCAATGCAGCAAACCAAGAATGGAGCGAGTGTCTAACAGCGTGGTGGGTATTCGGTCGAGCTGGGGACCACTTTGCTTGTTCCTTGTCGTTGCTGTTTGCTTGCGCCTCTTTTTTTAGTATTTATCTTAAGTTCTACTTGTTTGTGTTGGTGCACGAGGTCAACAACGTGTGGCTTGACTTCGCGCAGCCCCTCACTCGCTCTGCGTGTGTGTGGGTGTGGGTGTGGGTGTGGGTGTTTAGCGGTCCGGCGCGTGGTAAGGAGAGGGGGAGCAACGTAGGACGGAGAAAGCGGGATGGGCAGCAGACTCGGTGTGCTGAGCAGTGGCGCGCTGCAGAAGGAGGGTTGGGCAGGATGGGGGGTGGGGGGAAAGCGGGGGTGGGGGAGGGGGGGGGGGGCACAACAACGACGTGTAAAGAGAAGAGGAAAGGGCAAAGGGCACTGAGACGGGGTATGAAAAGAAAAGGACCAGAACAGAGGACGGGAACGCGCACACAGGCCCGCGCCGTCACACACACGCAGACACACGCACACACCGGGAGCGCAGAGGCGAGGGAGGTCGCGTAGGTGGTGGCGGTGATGAGGGGGGAAGGGGGCTGTGTATTGATGGCACCTGAGAAGGGAGGGAGAGGGGATCGGAGGCAGAGAGGTACGAGAAAGGGGTGGGTGACGTGCCAGCGAGGTACACGGGGAACAGAGAGCCAGAGACGGAAAGGAGAGCCGATGACGTGCTTGCTGATGATGCTGAGGTGCGAGGGTCGTGGCAGGATGGGAGGGGCAATGGACGCGGGTGAAGGTGACGAACTTGAGCAGACAAAGCTGTGCAAGCGATGCGTGAAGAGAAGGCGAAGCAGGAGAAAGGGGGGAAGAGGATCACAGCAGAAGTGCACAGGAGCCATCGAGCACGCACACGCGTCTCGTCGAAGGTGTCCAAGAGACCGTGTCAGCGACTCCGCACGCATGCGCAGCACCTCGCGCCTCAGCACCTTATCCACCCCACGCTTGCGACACACCACAGTCATAGCTGTCGGCGCGCACGCAATCAGGCACGCACATGTGCCCCTCGCCAACGGATAGGTCGCCCCTTTTCTTCCGGCGCTGACGCGTGTTCGTCTGCCTTGACGGAGGAGCGCCGAGTGAGTCCGCAAGCACCCCTCAGCTTCGTCCCATGTTCTTCCACCTCCGCTCGGTGCCACGACATCGGCCTCGTGTCCTCTGACCCATGTCTTCCTTCCATTTTTTTTAAAGTACTTCGTAGGAGTTCGGTGAAGTGAGGATCCTCAAGATGAAAGCGAAAGACGGGAGGGGGGGGGCAACGGCCCTCTGTCACCTAATGTGATGCACACCCACACACGTGCTAAGTTGGTACAGTCCCTTCGTGTCCGCCCCGCGCGCGTCTGGCGTCCCCCCCCCCCCTGCCCCCTTCCCTACCACCTTAGTCGTGCCCCTCGCAGGTGCACGCAAGAGGCGAAAACTCCGTTGGCAACACGCGAAGGTGACACGACGAGAAGAGGAGGGGGAGAAGAGAGAAGCTGTTGCGCAGCGCGGTGGTGAAGGAAAGCGCGGAGTTCGAGGAGGGGGGGGCGGCGGGTAACGTGGGGGTGGGTGGGGTGGACTTGTGCGGTGGCGTACGTGTACAAGCACGCAATCGTGCATCCGGGTGTGTCGGCAGCTTGGCTGCCGTTGCCCTTGTCATGATGACACAGGCAACAATATTGGAAAAAAGCATACGCACCGACGCACACGCACGGATACACACCGAGAAGGAACCCGGACGGAGGGGGGGGGGGGGTCGTGCTTCGTGGACTGTGGATGGGGGGTATGAGGTAGTGCACAAGGAGGAGTAGCTAAGAGGGCAGGGCAGAGCCCGCATCCCCGTCGCGCATGTGCCGTCTCGCACCACGACACCACGCCCCCTCTCGGCTTCCGCCGCTGCCAGGGGTTGCTTGCCACGTCAACACAACTAAACTCTCTGTTTCGTCCTGGACAGATGGACCAGCTCCCCGTCCCCCAGCACTGCACCCTGCACTACAGAAACTCAACGGAGAAAGAGAACACAGACAACGTACGCGCACGAGACGTGCACGACAAGATCGAGAAAGAGGAGTGAAGATCGAGATGAAGGTCAAAGACGAGCTCAGCACCGCGTGCGCACACCACCACACATACACACTTTCACACGAACACAAACACAAACGCACACGCGCACCAGCGTGAGGTGAAGGGCCACGCAGACGAAGAGGGGGGAGTGGGGGGGGGGGGGGGGGGGGGGGCACAAGGAAGAACGCTAGACAAGGTGAAGGTAAGCTAAGGGGTGCGGGGAAGGTCGTGACGCGCTCGCAGTCAACACACGCAAACAAACGCAAACACACACACACACACACACACATGCGCGCGTGCTTGCCTGCCAACAGTGGGATGTATAGCGCCGAGTAAATGTAAAGCTCGGCCAGATGCGGCAGGAGGACAGTGCCGAAGCGAACGCAAGCAAGTCGATCAGCCCACCCACAGCACACGCACACATACACGCACACGCGCGCACCAAACACTCTTCAACCCACGTCGATACACGGAGCGTGTGCGCCTGCGGTGGAAGTCGCGGGGGAGGAGAAGGAAAAGAAAAAGAAGAATACGTGCGAATGCGTGCTTCACCTGCGCGCGATTGCGTAGACGGCGACATGCGGTTGTGCATGCAGTGCCTGCACGTCTCTTGCTTCGATTCCACTCCAGCGTTGGGAGAGCGGTTGGTGCCTTGTTTGTCATTTTCGTCGTACTCTTGTTTTTTTTTTTTGTGAGGGCTTAAGTTGCTAAGATGGGGGGAAGGGGGGGTAGAGGGGAGGTACACACGCGCAGAGGGACGCACTGCGCGTGTGTGGCGAAGTGAAGAGAAAGCGAGGAAGCGCGCACAGACGCACACACACATGCGAAGGAGAACAGTGGCAGAGAAAAAGGGGGGCGGCGGCGAGCGCCAGAGACAAACACCACAGCACCCGCCTCGCGACAGCGGCGGCACACAACGAGACGAGGCAAAGCAGTACCAGGCTCAACCTCAAACAACGCGCATTACCCTCCTGTCCACAGCGGCGGAGAAGCCCACACCGGGCATGCAGCAGCGGAAGGAGACAGACGGAGAGAAAAGATAGGCGGGCACTGATGTCGTCGCACACACACACTAACGTGTGCCTTTCAAGGACCATCTTTTCCTCACTGTCTTCTCCCCCCTCCGTCTCCAGCACTCTAGTACACACGCTTCGCCGGCGGGAAGCTGTCCACCTCGTTGGTGAGCATCTCCATGTGCACCGGGCGGTACGCAAGGCGCACCTTGCCGCTCGCGTCGTCGAGGTAGGCGAGGGTGTGCTTCATCCAGTTGTGGTCGTCGCGCTCGGGGAAGTCGTCGCGGGCGTGGGCGCCACGACTCTCCTTGCGCACCACGCCGCCGCTGATGGTCATCATGGCGTTCGTCAGCAGGTTGCGCAGCTCGAGGGCCTCGATGAGGTTGCTGTTCCACACGGGCGACTTGTCGTGCACCAGGGCGTGCGAGAAGTCGCGGTAGCACTCCTCGATGATCCTCTTCCCCGTCTGCATGCTCTCCTCCGTGCGGAACACCGCGGCGTACAGCGCCATCGTCTCCTTCATGCGCTCGCGAATGCGGGCAATGGGGATGTCGCCCTTGTTGTTGATGATGTGGTCAAGGTCGGCAATCGATGCCTCGCCGGCGTCGGCGCGCAGGTCCGGCTGCTTGCGGCCCTCCTTCGTCAGGTTGAAGATAACCGTGTTCGCGCACGACTTGCCGAAGACGACGATGTCCAGCAGCGAGTTGGCGCCAAGGCGGTTGGCGCCGTGCACGCTGGCACACGCGCACTCGCCGGCGGCCAGCAGGCCAGGCACGATGGCGTTGTCGTCGCCATTGCGCGGGCTGATCACCTCGCCCGTCCACAGCGTCGGCACGCCGCCCATCGAGTAATGCACCGTCGGCACGATCGGGATCGGCTCCTTCGTCACGTCGACGCCGGCGAAAATGTGGGCGCTCTCGGAGATGCCGGGCAGCTTCTTGTGCAGCGTGGCGGGGTCGAGGTGGTGGAGCTGCAGCATCACGTGGTCCTTCTTTGGGCCACACCCACGGCCGGCCAGAATCTCCATCGTGATGGCACGCGACACGACATCGCGCGAGGCCAGGTCCTTCGCCTTGGGCGCGTAGCGCTCCATGAAGCGCTCGCCCTCGCTGTTGACCAGGTAGCCGCCCTCACCACGCGCGCCCTCCGTGATGAGCACGCCAGGGCCGTAGATTCCGGTGGGGTGGAACTGCACAAACTCCATGTCCTCCGACGGCAGGCCCGCGCGCGCCACCATCGCCGTGCCGTCGCCGGTGCAGCTCTTCGCGCTCGTCGTGGTGAAGTACACGCGGCCGTAGCCGCCGGTGCAGAGGATCGTGTACTTGGACTTGAAGCGGTGGATCGTGCCGTCGTCGATGCTCATGGCCATGACGCCGCGGCAGCAGCCCTCCTCCATGATCAGGTCGAGGCAGTAGTACTCGTTGTAGAAGTTCACGCCGTACTGAAAGGACTGGCCGTAGAGGGTGTGCAGCATGGCGTGCCCGGTGCGGTCCGACGCGGCGCACGTGCGGCGCGCCTGCTTGCCGCCGTAGTGGATCGACTGACCACCAAACGCGCGCTGGTAAATGAAGCCGTCCTTGGTGCGCAGGAACGGAAGCCCCATGCTCTCCAGCTCCGACACGACGCACGGCGCCTCCTGGCACATGTACTGGATCGCGTCCTGATCGCCGAGCCAGTCGGAGCCCTTCACTGTGTCGTACACGTGCCAGCGCCAGTCATCCTCCTCGCAGTTGGCCAGCGCCGCGTTGATGCCGCCCTGCGCGGCGATGGTGTGAGAGCGGGACGGGTACAGCTTCGAGATGCACGCAACATCGTAGCCGGAGGCCGCCACACCCATGGCCGCGCGCAGGCCCGACCCGCCGGCACCCACGACGACGCAGTCGTACGTGTGGTCAATCACCGGGTAGGCGCGACTCAGCGCCAACCGCGCAAAGGTGCGGCGAAGCATGGCGTGCTGCGTAGTGGCAAGCGGTCGCGACCGTTACCTGATTTCTTTCTGTGCGTGTGTGTGTGTGTGTGTGAAGAAGGTCCACGAGGCAGATCGCGCTGTCTGCGATCCCCAAAGGCTGCACGTGCACTTACGCACTTGGCCACACAGGAGAACCGAATAGGGGGTGGGGTGCTGCTGCTGTTACTGTGTGTGTGTGAGGGGGGCTGGTGTGTTCCGAAGGGGGGAGAGAGGGAGCACACGAGCTAGAAAGTTACTACGAGGGAAAGGGAAGATAAGGAAGGGAGGGGAGGAAGGGCGTGGGTGAGGACGTGTGTCGACCTGCTACTACGTTCGAATCGTACGAAGGTGGATCTTTTGACGCACGTTTATGTGTGTGTGTGCGTGTGTTTCATGCGTTGTGGTGTCGCGTACGGACAAGAGCGGGGAGGAGAGAGGGAGGAGGTCGTCGCATCAAGGCTGCAGAGCGGGCACGTGCGGCGTGGCAGTTGCTCCATGTCGTCAAGAGGGACGCGCGCCGAGGAGTCGGACAGCGTCGCACTGTCCTCTCCGCCACTCCATTGCGTGGAGACACCCCGAAAAAGAGAAACGGCTGGACTTGTGATGACGTGGGCGAAGGCCGATCGGCGGAAAAAAAAACAGAAAGGAGCAAGAAGAACCAACGACATGCAAAAGCGAATGCGTGCAGGCAACTCAAGAGACTTCAGGAGTTCAACGAAAACACAACACAAGATGCACCGCAGCCACCGCGGCACGACGCACCGGGCACACACACACACACACATTGAAGGTGCTCTCCGTTCCCTCTCGGCCACAGAGAGAGGACAATGCCAGAGACGAGGGGCACCCATTTTTCGAGTCTCAGCCCCGTTTAGCTCGACTCTCCGTACACGGCGCTGGGCCGCTGCTTCCGGATGAGTGTTGTCCGCTCGGCTGGCACCGCCGAGCCAGCCGGACTGCGCTCGCTGCGTGCGCTGTGCACCGGAGATGCCTTCGTGGACTTGGGCTGCAGCGGTGAGGCACGGCGGGGCTGGCTTTCCACAGACGCCGAGCTGCGCTGCGGCTTGACGCGCCACGTGGGATGCGGCCGCCCGTCGTCGATGCAGATGGACCGGCGCACAGTCGGGGTGGCGATGGCGGGCGGCGGCGGTGGCGGCGTGGCGGTGAGGCGGGAGGAGGACGACGAAGCGAACGGGGGTGAGGCGGCGGCGCGGCGCTTGCGCGGCTGCGAGGCAGCCGGCGGGGGCTGCTGCCGCGGCGGGCTGTGCGAGCTCAAGACGCGCGGCGACGGCGAGCATGCTGGGAGGCGGCCCACCGACGAGGAGCCGTAGCTGGGGGTGAGGCTCGGGGCTCCGGTGCTGTCCGCTGCCTCCTCGCGAGATGGGCTCGGCACGTCTTCGTCACCGACTTCGCTCTTCTCTATACCATCCCCCTCGCCGTCCCGCGGCGCTGGGGATGGCTCGCGGGTGACGTCTGTGGCCGCAGCAGGAGTCGGCGTCTCGGCCCACTCGTCGTGGGGGTTGCTGGGCAGCACGTACACGAGCTCCGCCGGCCCTTCCCCGTCCTCCTCCTCCTCCCCCTGGCGGGCCGCGTGTAGCGCTGGCTCCTGCGAGGGCTGCGTCGGGGCAAGCGCAGGGGAGGGCGGGGAAACGCCGATCTCGGCAGCGGTGCTCGACAGTGCCGACGAGGAGCGCGGCTGCGACGGTGCAGTCTCGAGCCTGACCAGCGCGAACTCCACTGGGTGGCTGCTCGCCTCGCTGTGCGCAGCTGACGCATCATCCTCCAACGCATCCCACTGCTGCCCCTCCTCCGCCTCCACCACCGGCATCGGCGTCAGTGCTGCCAGGTCCGGCACCTCCTCGCCGGCTCTTTCTTGTGGCGCCGGCAGCGAGCACTCCACCACCGTCGCACACTCCGTCCCCCCGCCCGACTGCGCCGACCTCTCACGCCCTGCGTACGTGCCCGAGGTGCGGCTGCGCGGCGACCGCGGGCTGGCGACGTTGTCGTCCGGGGGCGTCGCCGCCGCGACGGTGACGGCGGTGCTGTCGGGCGTCACGGCAAGTGGAGTTGACGCCACCGCCGGGCCTGGGGCGTGGCGCGGTGCCTCTGCGCCTACTCCGGCCACCTCCGAAGACAAGCTCGCAGCAGCTGCTACCGGCTGCTCCGGCGTTGGCGGCTGCGGCGGTGGCGACTTCACCGCTTCGACGTGCGCTGCGTGCGGTGCGGGAGTAAGCGGCGTCTCCACGCGCAGCGCTGTTGGCGCCGTGAGCGGCACCGCCTCCGACGCCTCGCCGCTGCGGCCCGCACCGGCCGACGGCACGGCCTCAGACACGGGCGTGGCCACGTCCAGCTGCTCCACCGACGCCGCCGCACTACCGCTGCGGCTGCTCAGTTTCCCATCCCCCCAGTACGCCGACAGCGCCGCCGTGGAGGACGTAGCCGCAGCACCAGCCGCACCGCCAGCGTCCCCATCCGCAGCAGCAGCAGCAGCAGCAGCAACGGTTGCCGGCGACGAGATCACGACATCCTCGGCGTCCGCGTCCGTGATGTCGTCCAGGATGCCGCGACGGCGCAGGGTGCGGGAGTACATCGCGCAGTCCACCAGCACCTGACGGCCATCACGCAGCGCGCTCGCCGTCGCCGCCGCGCTGGCCCGCATGCCCGCACACACCGCACACCCGCCACGCCGGAGCTGCCGCGCGCCGCTCGCGTAGAGACGTTGCAGGCTGCGCGCGAGCGGCTGCGACAGCATCCAGTGTCTCGCACCGCGCCAGCAGTGGGCTGCACCGGACCGTGCCGCCGTCACCGCCTCCGCGACGCACGCCGTAGCCCCCGCCCAACCGAGCTGGAGCAGTTGCAGCATCACGCCCGTGGGCCGCGGCGGGTGGAGCAGCGCCTCAAGATCGGGGAACGCCTCGGCCGTCATGCGCTGCACGAACGCGTGGAAGACGGCACTCTCGTAGATGTAGTCGAAGTTCGGGTTGTTGATGCACGCGATGTCGTGCGGGGTGAGACGGAGAATTGGGAGGAGGTATGCGTACAGGGCGCAGTCCTGCGGGCCCGGCTCGCGGCCGAGCAGGTAAGCAACCTCCACCGGCTCGGCCTCCTCGTCCGCCGCACCCGCAGCCGTCCCGTCGCCCCGCTCGCCATGCCGGAAGCGCTTCTCCGGTGAGGGAGGCACAGGCGACGGCGACGGCGTCGCACCGCTGCCGCCGCGCGGATCGCTGGCGTGGCTAGGCGACCCCTGCGCCGATGGGCGCCGTGAGGGGGCGGGGCTGGCGGAGGCCACGAGGAGCTGCTCGAGCGACATGAGGTCGCTCTGCAGACTCTCGTACAGCTGCTCGCGCGTCAGGCCGCCGAGCTCGTGCGCCGCCAGTCCCCGCTCCGCGTCCACCTTGAGCACCGAGAGAAACGGAAGCGCGAGCCACGCGTGGACGAACCAGCCGCGCACCTGGAAGAGGTCCCAGTACTCCCGTCCCCGCCACACCTGGGCTACGTAGTGGCTGAAGACCGAGGTGCCCTCCAGCACGAGGCCGACGTCGTAGAGAACACGCAGCGTGTACTCCGCCGTCCGCTCCACCGCCTGCCCCACCGCGCGCTGCTCCTCGGTGCTTAGCATCGATGCGGAGGCCGACGTCGCCGCGAAGCCGCTCACACTCGCCTCCGCAGCGCCAGTGAGCTCTGCATCAGCGTCGGTGGTGTTTGCTCGAGGGCTGGCGGCGCTCTCGCGCGGGGACCAGACCGCGCCGATCAGTCCGCGCGCCGTCAGCTGCGCTACGACATCGGCGAAGGACCCGCGCAGCACCTGCCCATCAACCACGAGAAACGGGATCGGGTACTGCGTGCGCAGGTGGCTCGGCAGCAGCTCGGGCGGCACGACCCGCCGCAGCGCCCGCTCTGCCCGGTGCACGGCGCGCTGCACCTTGCTGGCCTCGGTGAGCACCGCCGCGAAGGAGCCGCCCTCCAGCGCCGACTCTTCCCCGGCAGCGTGCCTCTCCATCATCGCCTCCCCGACGTCCTCGCGGCGCTCGTCCACGGCAGACGCGGCCCCCTCCCCCGCGTGGCGGCGGCTCCGCCGCGAGCTGGTGGAGGCCGTCCTGCTTGCGTGCGACTCCTGCTGCAGCTGTTGCGGGACGTCGGTGGCCTGCGCTTGCGGGGGGTCGCTGCGCAGCACGTGCACCTCGTGCACCGCGTATGGGACGCGGTGCAACCGGAGGAAGGTCTCCCACTTGGTGCACGGCGGGGACACGCTGGGGGCGAGGGCCCAGCGTGGCTGGATGAAGAGGTGGACGCGGGGCGTGCGTGGCGGCTGCCCAGCCGGCGGCGCCTCCGCCACGCGGCCAGACTCCACGGCAGTGACGCGTGCCAGCGAGCCTGGGTAGGGAGGACGTTGGCTCGTGCAGTGCACAATACACACGTCGTCCGCCTCGCAGCGGCTTCCCACCTCACCATCCGCCGCGGCGGTGGGGGTGACCGCGGTGCGCACACTGTGTGGGCTGGCGCTGCCGCTGACGCCCGTCCCATCAGCCGCCTCGCCAGGAGAGACGGCCATGCCCGCCGCGGTGGACTCGTGTGTGGTGGAGGGGACGCGGCAGAGGAGGTTGTCGTGGGGCCGCGCCGCGGCCGTCGGCGACCCCACCGTGCTGCTGCAGCCGCCAAACATATGTGCCACGTCGCGAGTCGCCATCGAGGCGCTCAGGCCGCAGGACAGCGTGCGCGCAGACGGGGTGGACGCCATCACGATGGCCACCGCGGAGTACGACGAGGGCACCGTGGAGGAGAGGAAGGAGTCGGCGGCCATCGTGTCGCTGGAGTTATCCTGCAGCGGGCCGGCGAGGGCGGAGGAGGCACGGCGAGCCCGCAGCGACGCGTCGTGCCCACCCTCACGCCGAGGGGACGCGGCGCCGGCTGCGGCAGCAGCGGTGGTACGGGCGCTGCCATCGCTCAGGTGGGTAGTTTCGGGTAGCGCGAAGACGAGGCTGGTGCGCCGGGGCAGCGGCGGCTTGCCCGGTGGTGGTGTGGTCAACATGAGGTCGGCCGTCTGCGAGAGCAAGGAGCATGAGGTGGCCTTCGCAGATGCCGCAGCAGCAACAGCGGCCGCCGCCGCCGCCTCCTGGTCGTCAGCCTGCACCTCCGTGATGTAGCGCACGAGCCGGTCCACCTCGTAGAGCTGGTAGTGGTGGTAGCACTGCGAGGCCAGCTTCAGCGCGGCCAGGCACACCGCACCGGCGATGAACAGCCGCCGTGGGACGGTCAGGTCGCCCACGACATCTGCCGGCGGGGACCCGGACGGGGACGCGTAGCTCATGTTTGCGCGCGCTGTTTCGCCGGTTGCGGAGTGCGAAAGAAACGAAGAAAGAGGTACGCCGCAGCAGAGCCGCATGAAGCGTGCTCGCGCACGAGTGGGGAACACCGCACCCCGGAGAGGGTGCAGGAGGGGAGGGGCACTGCAAAACGGAGGAGGACGGGAAGGTGCGTGCTCGGGTGCGCGGCGATGCGGCAGCGTGCAGCGACGACGCGGGTGCCAGGATGAAACACAAGCGGAGCAGAGGACCCAACGAGAATGCGCACAAGAGGGAAACTCAAAAAAAAAAAAAAAGACTCGACTTACACGTAAAAAAGCCAAACAGAAAAGGAAGGCACAGAAGCAGCGGAGAACGGGAAGAGGAGGAGGGAGAGAGGAAGGAAGGAAGGAGGCAAGTGACGTGAGCGCAGTGTGGGTACGCGTGTACGACGCAACAGTGGTGCTTTATATCCTTTGTTCTTTGGTTTTTTTTTTGATGGCGGTGGAGGCGCGTAGACTGACGGATGCTGGACTTACACAGACCGACCGACACACAAACACGCACACGCACAGGTGCGGGCGCAGGTGAGTGGAAGCAAGTCACGGGAGTTCAGACCCGCGAGGGAGGGGAGGGAAGGGAGAGCGACAGTACTCAGGGTCTAACCCAACGAAAGGAGACAGCAAAGATACAAGCAAGAGAGCGGCACAAATAGAGAAAGAAGAAAGGGGGAGAGGGGGGAAAGCAGCGACGCCACTTCACACACACACACGCTATCACGCACACGAGAAGGCGGAGGTGTGGCTACTACCGGGAGAGGAGAGGCAGAGTCGAAGTGCGGCAGACAACGTGCACTCCGGGGACCCTAAAGAAAGCAAGCAAATGGTGTCGGAGAAGTCGAATGGTCAGAGGAGGTGAGAACAGACCGTCAAGCCAAGGAGTGGGTCGTGGCGAGTGTGGGGACGAGGGGTGTGCGAGATGCGCTGCTAGTACTAAAAACGGGGGGACTAGAGGGAGGGAGAGAGAACGAGAAAGTGAGAGCAACTTGGCTGACGGCGGACAGGCCACACCAGACCCGCGCCGTGCTGTCGCAAAGCTGGCGACGGCAGTGGTGGGAGAAGCAGAGAGGCGAAGAAAAGGGAGAGAAAGAAAAGAAAGTCAACGGCGTCGAATGATTCCACTGCAGGTCGTGCTGATGTGGGACGTTCCGTGCTCGATCTTCGTTTTTGTGTCTGGGTATGAAGGAAGCAGTGAGGGGAAGTGCTGAAAGAAGTGGTTAGAGGTGACCCAGCCCTTCTCTGCTCACGTGCAGTTGGCGCACGTACACGCACACACACACACATACAGGGGGAGGAAGGAGATGGCGCACGAGAAGAAGAAGCTTGCGTAGGTGGGCGAGCAAGCGAGAGAGTGAGGAGCACCGCAAGGGACGCCTAATTGCGTGTACGTGTGTTTGCGTGTGTATTGCTGTTGTGTGCCTCGTCCAGCGTGGCGGAGACAGCGCGCGTGCGTGAGTGGGTCCGACGAGCGATGCGGTGAGTTGTGGATGCGCAGGAGAAGAAGAAGAGAAACAAGATCCAGTAGAAGTGCAAGGTGATGCCGCCTCAAGGTTGATGAAGCGCAGACTGCGTAGAATGCAGGGGGCGCAAGGGCGGCCCCTTGAGCATCGTGATGCGTCAGTGAGGATAGAGAGAGACACGCCGCACAGACCAAGGCGGCCACGGGGAGTGGCACTCCATAACTTCAAGATGCCCACCATGGCCTCTTCCCGTCGTGGCTACTTGAGATGAGAGTCCTCTCCTCACCCGTGTTGTAGCTTTGCGTCTCCCTCGATGTTGCCGACATCGAACTGAGCCTCTTTGTCGAGGTGACCGATGCCACTCCACTCAGCTTGAGAATTACTGTTGGGGGAGGGGGGGGCTTGCTGTGCACTCTGCTGATCGGCGCATGAGAAGAGGAAGAAGGGGGGTGAATGGAGAAGAGAGCCGAGTCCCCACGCTAGGCATCTAACACACCGGCGGACGCTTAAGCTATCGATCGTGAGAAAGATCGAGGCTCGGTGCACACCGGTAAGTGCACCCTACCACCCCACTCCAAGACACAGACACACACACGCAGGCACACAAAACACTGTGCATAGGTCTTCCGGCAACCCCCCCCCACAACGTCCACGCTTCACAAGATCCGCCAACAGCAACATCACTTGCACGCACAAACGCAGCGACTGCACTCAAGATGTTTGTGCGCTTCAAAGGGAGCAACCGACTAAGGGCAAAGACATGCCCGATATGCGGTACGCCACGTGTGTGCAACTCACCTAGCTGCCTGCATGGGCAAGCATCGGTGCGCGTGCTCATGCCTACGAAACGGGAAGGGGGGTAGGCGACACGGCGACATGCACACACACGCACACCCCCACACGAGAGTTTTGCCGCATGCCGTGCCTGTGCTTTTTGTGTCTGTGTGTGTGTGGCTGTGTGTACGTGCGGTGACGAGAGGAAAGTAGGAGACGAGGAGCGGCGAGACAGGAACGCAAGCGCCAGGGGTGCAACAGGGGAGAAGGGAGGGGGTGCGCAAACAGGGGAGAGCGAAGAACCCAGCAGCCGCGCTGTACCGACTATACAGAGAGAGAGAGAAGAAACAGAAACGGTGAAGCAGTGCGTGTCAGGCAACAACAACAACAACAACGACACAGCTGTGTGGGCTACGAGAAATCGAAAAGAAATGGACCAACGAGACGGCGCAAGCATCGACGCACTCGAACATGGTCCACGAAGATGCGACCGTGTGTGTGTGTGTGTGTGTGTGTGTGGGGGGGGGCCAATGGTGACACGCAAGCACAAAGCACAAATCACAGACACACGCACCAGCACGGCAGCACGAGTGGCTCAATACGCGGAGGAGAAGGGGGGGAGGGCTTCACTGTCCAGGGTGCCACACGGTGACGAGAAGAAGGACGCCATCACCGTATCGAGCTGCGTACGTGAAACAGCAGAGGGCAGATACGGGGGGGAGGGGGGGGGGCAGGAAGAGCGGCAGAGCAGAAGGATCACGGAGAGGGGTGAGGGAGGCGGTGCGGCACGCGACGGCAGCTGCGGCCGTCGTGTGCCAACGCGGCCGCGAAACGCACAAGCACGTGTGAGGCAGCAAAAAAAAAAAAAAGAAAGGGAGAGCGGGCCGGGGGAGGTGCAGGGAGCATGCAAGCACACAAGCCCGGCCCTCAAGCAGTCGGACAAGGGGGGGGGGGAGAAGGTCACTCTATGTCATGGACGAAACCACGCGCAATAGCAGGGGGCGCAGAATCCCCAACGAGAAGAGCCACCCGCACACACACAGCATCCCTCTCTTGGCATCCCCCTTGTTGACGCCCGTCTACCGACTCCGTGACCACGACTTGTCCAGCCGCGTCGCACCCTACGCACTCTGCGCACGTCCGCCAGATCCAGTGAGCGCTGCGTACACCCATGTCGGCTCACTTCGTGGAGCCGGCACGCTTGGTCTGCTTGCGGGCCGGTGCGCGGGCGGCACCCTTCCCCTGTTGCGCCGCTGGTGGTGAGGCCTCTGCGGGGGCCGGCGATGGGGCCGGCGGTGGGGCCGGCGATGGGGCTGGAGAAGGAGCTTGAGGTCCGTCTGCCGCTGCGGCATCCGCACTCTTGGTCTCCGAGTCTTCAACTTCCGCGCGCTCCGCTTCCCCCGCGGCTTCATTTCCGTCTTCCTCTTCCTCCGCGGCGTTCGATGCGGCTGGCGTGGCAGCTGCGCTGATGTCGACCACATCGAACCCCGAACAGACATCCGCGAAGAGCTCCTTCGAGATCCGGGCGATGTAGCCCATCAGCACCTCACTGTCCGCCACAGCCGAGTACGCCGGGCTCAGCGCGGTATACTTGCCCATGTACGCGAACGGGACGAGCAGCGAGTACACGGCGCAGTCGTAGGTGGTAATCGTAGTGTCGTTGAACAGAAACTTCTTCGTGCCGATTTGCGCCTCGACCGCCTCGCAGTCCTGCAGGAACTCGTTCTCGTACTGCTCCTTCACCAGCGCCCCGTACGCCGTCATGGACAGCCGCTCCTGCAGCGTCGTGGCGTAGCTGCCCACGGCAAGGCGCGCCCGCAGCCGCGAGATGTGCAGCGCGCGCGTGATCTGCGCCACCGCGAGCTCGGGGTGGTCAATGAATGCGATGCGGTAGAGGAAGCGCTCCATGCTGTACTGCAGCGTGCGGCGCAGCGCCGCCCCAACCGCGCGCTCGTCCCGCTGCAGCTCCACGTCGGTGGGCAGGTTGAACTCGCTCGTCACGAACTCCATCATCTTCGCCGCAGTGTCGACGCGCTGCCGCTTGTACACGATGAACGGCAGCTCCCCGTTCGGGGCGCCGTAGGGATCGATCGTCTCGATGGCGCGGTACGGGATGCCGTTGGCGCGGAAAATCGCCTCGTAGCGAGTGCCCAGCGGCGACAGGCTTGGCGCCCACGGGGAGCGCGGCAGGATGAAGAGCACGAGCTCGTTTTCATTCTCGTCGCACTCGCGCAGGAGACGCCGCCGCCGCCGCCGCTCCAGCAGCGTGACGAGGCGCGAAACCGTAAAGTACACCACAACAGCACCGGCCACTGTAGCGGCACCCGCCGCCACGCGCCGCTGCGTCGGTGTTAGGTGCAGGCGGGCCCGCTCCACCGTCTTGGCGCTCTCCTCCTCATTGTTCGGGAAAACGTGCCGGCGCACACTCTCCGCGGCGCTGCGAGCGGACTCCCTCACGCGACTAAACGCGTGCCCAAAGTGCCCCATTTGTGGAGAGGCTATACGTGTGTGTGTGTGTGTGTGTGTATGTGTGTCCGCCAGTGATGTTCGTGGTAGTGCGCACGGTTGTTTGCGGTGTGCAGCCTCCAAGACACTTCGAATCTGGGGAGAAGGAGAGAAGGGGGGGGCAGGAAGGGGGGCGTGCGCGGATTAGGTTTCAGGTCTTTTCCTTTGGTGTTTGTGTTGGTGCGGCCGTGTTCGTGCAGCGCTGTGCCGGCCGTGGGAGCGGGCGGCATGAGGGGGTGGGGGACGAACGTGTGACACCGTTGTGTGTGTGTGTGTGTGTGGCGAATACGGACGCAGGACGAGGGCGGAAGTCGAAGAGAGTCGAAGGCAAAGGACAACCGGATGGCGGTCTTCAGCGTCCACGTGAAGGCGGAGCGCGTAGAGACGTGGCGGTGTCAGACGACTTCATGGCGCACGCTCTCACATTGAAGCAGACACTAGACGAAAAGGGAAGTTGTCAGCACGGGGAGGGGGAGTGGTGAGACGGGGCAGGCAAGGAAGGGGAATGGAGGCCTTGTCCCGCTTCGCCCCCTCCCCCCCAACCTCCCGCCCCGCGTTCGTGTGGAGACCGCACCGCGCCGCACGACATCTCCGGCTTTTCTTCCTCTTCCCTGCTGCCTCTCCGTTGATGCTGTTGATTTCTTCGTTTTTCGTAGTCTCATCGACGAAGGGATGCAGGCAACTCGCGCGTGTCTACCTGCGTGGTGGACACGTGAGCCCCTGTGTGTTCTCTGCCCAGAGCAAGCGCGTGTGTGCGTGTGGGCATGCGTGTGGGCAGCAGCAGCCAGGAAATAGTGTCGTCGCGCAGCAGCGACCAAGATTAGGTGCAAAGACAAACGAAGCGAGAGAGAGAGAAGCGAGATGCTTCGCGAGAAGGTGCTGTCGCGCGGCACATCCTTCGGGGCGCGTCCCTCTTCTCACTTTGCCTCCGCGCTTGCCCCCTCTCTCAGACCGCTGCGGACGTGTTCCAGTCGGAGCGGTCCTTCCACTCCTTGTTGTCGAGGGGGCACACCGGCCGTGTTTTGAGCCACTTCTCGATGCAGTGCGTGTGGAAGGCGTGTCCGCACTCGCCCCACGTGATGCTGCACTCGGCCGACGTCGCCTCCGCGTTGCTCTGGCACACCACGCACGGCCCCTCGACCTGGTTGCAGCAGATGCTGCACAGTCCCGTCTCCCGCTCCCACGCGGAGAAGTAAACAGGGTAGAACTCTTCCACGACGAAGAGCGGCTTCCCGGCCGCTGGCATCTGCGCGGTGCTGGCGGCCGCCGCCGTGGTGGCGAGCCCAGCCGACATGTATTTAGTACTCGTGGGGGTGGCTGAGGGTGTGAGGTTCCGCGAGCTGCCCGCTTCAGTGACGCAGCGAATACGAGGCTCTCTCTGTGTGAGTGGGGGCGATGGCGAAGACCCAGAGACGAGCTGGAGCTACAAGTTGTATGTGTGTGTGTGTGTGTGTGTGTTTGTGTGTGTGTCCTGAGCGCAGCGGGCAACTGAAGTGTGCGTGGTGCGTGTAGGGTTGATAGAGACACGCGGCAGGCCCGGGAATCGATCAGCGACACTCTCTGCGTGGGCATGTGCACCCATGTTGCAAGAGAGCACACCACGACGAAGGTGGGGAGGGAAGGAGGGGAGGTCGGAAGGATACGCGGCAGAGAGGGAGGTTGATGTGCCACATACCGAGCGCGAGGGTGACAGCGAGAGGTGACGCACCCTGAGCGGGCCTCGAGAGGCGCACAGTCGCCACTGGGAGGCAACAACACCAAATGCAGCGGATTCATGTCGCTCTCGCCTCATCGCATCGCGTAGCGCCATCGCACGCCTGCCACTATCGCCATCATCGCCGTGTCTCTCGCACACCCAAACTGCACACGGAGATGGCTTCAGGCAGCTCTGTACCCCTACACCCTGCTACTGCACGTGTACCCGTGAGTCTTGTTCTCCACTTTCTTCGGTTTCCCGTGTACATATACGGCGTCGTTCTGCGTGGCAGGCGCAGTGTTGCGGACCGCGGCCCACTAGAAACCTCCTCACACAAGCGGCCTGCCAGAGAGTGCAGAGGTCGAGGAGACAGGAGTGAGAGTCCAGTGCGTGTGTGTGTGTGTGTGTGTGTGTGTGGGGGTGGATGTGTATACGCGGGCAAGCTACATCACCTAGCTTCTCCATGTCCTCTGCCGGCGGATAAAAAAAAAAAAACAGCACATGCGGGAGGCAGTGTCTGGCGGTAGGAGGCGTAAATAGAGGAGAAGAGAGTCAAGCAAGACGGTGTTCTGCTTGATGCCACGGGGGTGCGTCAGCAGGCGACGAAAGCGGGTTAAGCCGCACCACCGGGTGGCTGACAGAGTCGGCAAGCACGTCGCGCCCCCCTTCGTGGCTCAGGGAGCGGCTCGCAGGCGGCGCCGATGCGCGAGGAGACGCAGGAAGAAGAAGACAGCGAGTGGGGCGGGTGAAAGGTGGACGCGGTGTCGGCACGGGCGGAGGCAAGCAGGCAGTCACAGCACGTCAACGCGAGAGAGAGAGAGATCGCAAAGGAGAAAATGTGCGCAGCGCTCACATGTGAGCGACGGGGAGGAGAGAAGGAGGCGGGAGGGCGGGGGGAGGGGGGGAAGCCCATGCGTGGACGAAGGGGGGAAGGAAGTAAGGGACACAACGGAGGCAGATGGTGACAACAAGTACGAGCGAAGCGGCAGCGCGAGTGAACGCGGCGGAGGTGTAGCTGGCTGAGGTGGAGGAGGGGGGAGGGGAAGGAAGGGGGGGGGGGGGGCTGAGAGCAATGACAGCGCGTCATGACGTGGCACACACGCGTCTCCGCGCATCGCCGCCGCCTCCCTCCCTTCTCTCCCCACCCACCCACCCACCCACCCCCCCCCTCGCCTCCCATTCCTTCGCTTCAACCTCTCCACTCACACACCGACACGCACCGCTCTTTCATGATTCATGTGGGGCGGCACAGGGGAGAAGAGGGGTGCGAGGGTGCGCACGCTGGCCGCCGTGCGCGCGCCCTCTCGCACGCTTACAGCTCGTCGCCCTTCTCGTCATATGCGTTGTCTGCCTTGCGCATCGCCTCCGCGGCGTCTTCGTTCACCTGCTGCTGGTGCTGCTGCTGCGCACTGCTCGGCGCCTCGGTCGCGTACTCCGGGGCCTCAGCGTTGTCGGCGCGGCGCATCGCCTCGGCCGCCGCCTCGTTGCTCGCCTGCTGGCTGGACATGGTGCGAGTGTTCTGGTAGACGCGGGGTGGCGGTGTGTGAGGAGGCACGGGTGAAAGAGAAGAGCGGGATGAGGGGGAGAGGCGCGTGTACGAAGGCTGCTTTGCAGGGGATAGAAAGATCTGTGTGTGTGTGTGTGTGTGTAATGTGTGTGTGTGTGTAATGTGTGTGGGTCATTAGAGGGAGGGAGAGAGTACAGCAGTGCGAGAGGGAGGTAGACCAGCGTGTAGGAGCGGCCTTCACGGCGGAGCTCGCGCGACAGGCCTCTCCTCTCGGCTCGCCACATCTGCCGCGCGGTGCACACCAGCGCTGGCTGGATGGGGAGACTTGGAGAAGACAACAGCCGCTACACACATACACACACGCCATCGAGAAAGAAAAACGACAGCAGCGCCAGTGGAGTTGTGGCTCGCTTTCTTCTCTCTCAGTGTGATATCACGCAGTGCCAGACGTGGCTACGCCGTAGCGGTGTATGTGTGTGTGTGTATGAAGTAACAACACGAGGTCCTCTCAAGCCAGTCAACCACGCAAGCACGCGGAGCCAAAGAACTTGAGGTCGAGCTGGAGAGCACGGAGGAGGTACGCGACTCAGCTGAGCAACCGCGTGCAGAGCATCGAGCGGCTGACGCCATTCCTCACAGATGTGCTCGAGGCGGTGATGCATCGAGGGGAGGGGGAAGGGCGCCGGAAAGAAGAAAGGCAGGAAGAGAATCCCCCAAAGAAGCAGCCGCGTGCGATCAAGGAGTCGGCAGTGCACCGCGGCAAGGCCGTGTACACTCCACCACCGCCCCCCCCCCCACCTCCTCCTCTCCTCTGTTTCACCTCTGCCCTCCGTTGCGCACGTCGAGGTTCCCTGTCGCGTAGAGAGGGAAGCTTGTACTCATAGATAGCTAAAGGAAGAGAGTACACTTGTAGAAGAAGGAACAGGAGGTGGGAGAGGGGGGGCGGGGCGGGCGGAGAAGGCACGGCGACGCGACAACGCAGAAGCATCCATAAAGGGGAAAGAGAGAGTGAGAGGGGGGGACCGGGGGAGGCGTCACACGGCACCACGAAGCGTCAAGCAGAGACACACAAACAAGGGCACGCGCCAAGGGAGGAAAGATAGTGGTGAGAGAATATGAACTTTGCTTCGTTTTTTTTTTTTTGAATGCCCTCAGCGTGTTGCGTTTTCGTGTGTTCGTTGGATCAGCGCACGCCAAGAAGACACAAACACACACACACACACACGCACGTGCATCTGGTGCACTGAGGAGAGGCAAGGGAGGGC
>JASAOO010003413.1:0-57013 GCA_030849075.1 Zelonia costaricensis | reverse complement strand
CTGTTTCTTCCCTGGCCCCCTCCCTCCCTCCCTCACGTCGACGTCGGTACCGTCTCCGGCATCTCTGAGCATTTTTCTGTGCGTGCTCGTGTGGCTGTACGCTGGCGCGAGTTTTCTCTGCCTGTGTTTGTGTGGGACATGATGGCGCGTGGAGTCTGGATGCACTGGTGCTGGATTCACGTTGTGCTGCGCCGCGTGCCGTTTGTGTGTGTGTGTGTGTGTGTGTGTGTGTGTGTGTGTGTGTGTGTGTGTGGCAGACTATGTGCGTGTATGCATGCCTGCCGCGCGCACCTTCACCCACCCACCCCCACACCCCTTCCCTTACTCACCTCTCCCCCCGTATTCGCCCCTCCATCCCTGCAGGCGCCCCTTCACATTCGCCTTCTTTTCGCTGATGTTTCGTTTTTTTGTTTTTTTTCCCCTTCTTCACCACCCTTCTCTCTCTGTTGTCTTTTCACGCTTGTCCTCTTCTTCTTTCTCACCCTTATAACTGCAGCAACTCCATCTGTGTGTGTGTCTGTGTGCCTATGTGATGGTGCTAGTGTTTGTTCGCGTGCTTCGTTTTTATTATCTGTGTGTGCCACCGGCTTCACCGCATTGGCCTCGACGCACGTTACCGCCAGTGACCTTCTCGCTCTCTCTCGCAGACTATGTGTTTTTACTGTGCTGCGTCGCGCGTGCATGTATGCTGTGGCCTCTCCGTGAGACAGTGCTATTCCAGAGTGGAGGGCAACCAAACACACAAAAGGAAGGAAGTGGAGGCTCTTGGGCGGGTGCTGTCTGCGCAGCCAGGCCCCACAGGCCCCACCCTCCTCCCTCCTCTATTACCGGGTGCGCTGCTCTTCCATTCCCCGTCCCAGCCCCTCCCTCTCAGTCCCTCTCCCCACCCCTCTCTTTGCGACTTGGCTAATCCCCTTCGTCTGTTTTCTCGCCCCCCCCCCCTCCTTTGGTTTCGTGTGCTTGCTTGGTCGTTTTGCGCGGATGTAGATGAGGGCCGGTGGCTCTGCCAACTTCCTATATCTATGCCCACCCCTGCCCCTCCCCCCACCACACCTGGTCTCATAAATGTATTCCTCTTCCCCCCCCCCCCCCTCCGAGTGCGCGTGCGCGTTTGCGTGCCTTTCTAGTTTGCCGCCAACGCCGCTCCCTCCTCTTCCCCTCCCACCTGTACGCCACTGCGCGGCTACTGGCAAAGATGCGGACCAACAAGTCAGCGTGCCTCTGACACGCCACATTTCTTTGCCGCCATACATGTGTGATAGATTGTCTTCGTGGTGGTATCGAAGTGGTGCGTGGGTGGGTGGGTGGTGGTGCGCGCGCTACAGCGACCTCTTCCACCCTTCCTCTCTCTCCGCCTCACCCACCCCCGTTTCCTACCCTCACCTCTTCCACCATCGCTCCCGCCGCCCCCCCCCCCTTCCTTGTCCCTTCTGGTTTCTCGTTGCATGTGCCGTCGTGGCGCCTATGGACGACCACCCGTGTCGCATGCGTACAAAACGCCGTGGAACTCTTCTCTTCATCTTCCTCCCCTCTTGTCGCGTTTTTCCCCCGTTTTGTCTTGTTTTCTTGCTCATGCCCACCCCCGTTTTTTCCCCGCGACGTGATGGCGCTGCCCCCCCCCCCTCCCTCCCTCCCTCCTTTGTGCTGCACACTTCTTTTTGTTTTCTCCTCCTTTCGCTTCTCCCCGTCTCTTCCCTCGCTGCACTTCTTTGTGAAGTGCTCTCTCGCTTTCTCTTTCCTTCTCTCCACCTCCACCTCGAGCTACCAGTCTGCTCGTACTTCTAAACTGCACCGCAAGCAGCTTACAGGTGCACTGAATGGTGGGCTCGCCGTCTTTTCCTCTCCCCTCGAATGCCAGTCCTCTCGCAGTCTTGTCGTCACCCTTTCTCATCTCAGCTTTTTCTTGTCTTCTTCGGGACTTCCCTATCTGACAGCGAGCTCGCATTTCAGCTCTTTTTTTCCCTTCCTGTGCGTACTTTTGTCTTCACCTCTTCCCTTCGCTTCCCCACTTGCTCTTGCCCTTCTTTTTTGTTTTTCCACGGAGTCAGCGGGTTCTTGCTTGAGCACGCCCGCCCGGCGTTCGTGATACAGCCTTGACTTGCGTCAGTGGACGTTGCTCTTGCACCTCCCCTCTCCCCACAATCCTCCTTCCTTTGTGTTTCCTCTCCTCCCGGCAGCCAGGCGTGCGGCTTCTGCACAGTTCCTTTTTTTGTTTTCAAATTTCAAACCGCCTCTCTGCCAGTGAAGACGTCATCAAAAGTAAACACCAGGGACGTAAGATCTCTCATCCTCCCCCCACCCCACCCACCCCGTTCAACAGGCCTCACGTGCGCGGTTGCGAAGGCTTTCCTTCGCCTCGTCGTCGCTCCGCATCGCTGGTACCGTCTCTCCTCCCCCACGCTGTCCCCTCCCCCTTACCCCCTCCTCCCTCGCGTCACCTGCGCTGCGTTGAAAGTTACAGTCTTGAACCCAGCTGCCCCCCCCCGCGCTCCCGCCCTGCCAATCTCCTCTGCTTCCCTTCTTTGACGTCGGCTTACGCGTTCGTCTTTCTGTGCTTCCCTTTGAACACCTCGGAGAGGCGCTTCTGGAATTCTCCTCTCTTTTGAGTTGCTTTGTTGCTGCTACTGCATCCTCCGCGCCTTTGCGGGTGCGGCTGTCTCCTTTTTCTTTTTGTGCGCTGTATGTCCGTGTCCTTGTGTGAGGGTGGGAAGACGCCGTGCTTGATTGGTCTCGACCAAGGGCCCTTGGCCTCCGGTGCGGCGTCCTTTCACCACCACCACCACCCGCTCTCTTTTCTCGCCCGTGAACGGGTGCACCTTCTCGCAGCCACTTCTTTCTCCTCTACCAGTCGCTCACGCGCACGCTCCGACGCCCTTCTCCCTCTTCCCCTCTCCGTTACTTCGATGGAAAATCAACTTGGGTGTCTTGATTGTGTCGAGCTCGCTGTTGCCGCCTCTTGTCTCCTTCTTTTTCTCGCACCGGTGCACTTCCGGTCAGACCGCCAGCTCCACACTGCCACTGTCACATCCGTTTGCAACCCGTCACCGCCCGCTCTCTCTTCTCCCCCTCTTCGCACGTGCACGTGTGTGCGTGTGTGTGTGTAGTTGTGCCAGTGTGAATGCGCAGCTCCTCGTCACTTTTTCCGCTGCGTTGATGCTGCCTTGATTGTCACCTCCCACCTCCCCCACCCCCACCCACCCAACGTCCCCTTTCTCTTTCCCTCCCTTTCTTCACGCTCTCTATGCCTCGCGCATCTCATCCCGTCGTGGGTTTCTCTCGCGGTTTCAATAAGCTCCTCCCGCCTCTCCAGGCCCGCTCTTCGTCTGTTTTGCCGCGTGTGTGCGTGTGCGTTTGCACGTTCCTCGTTTCTTGCTTCCATGTGGATGTCCTCTTTTGTGTGTGTTTGTGTTTTTCAGTGTGCGTTTGTGCCAGCGTGTCAGTGTCTAACTCTCTGCCTGTCTTGTGTTTGTTTTGCGCTTGTCGTCACTCCGACTCCTCACGTACTCAGGCGACTACGAGAAGGGCGAAGAAGAGAAGTTCTCTTCTTCGCCCTTCCTTCACAGCGCTTTCCCCTTTCCCCTCTCCGTGCTTCTGCCTCCCCTCTGTCGTTTTGATGTGCGCGTGCATGCTTCTCTCACTTTTTCTTCTGTTTTCTACCTTTGGTGGCATACCGAGCTGCCGCTGGCCCAGTGCGCATCCTCACTGCGGCTCTGCACGCTCACCCATACAAGCATCTGCCGATGCAAACCACTGCTGCGTGTCGCGCGGTTGCCACGACCCACGGCGAAGTATGCAGGCGTCGCAGCCTACCTCGGTGGTTTGCGCAATTCTGGCACAACAGACACACTCACTTGCCCTTTCACCGTCGCCTCAACACGACCGACTCGTTTCCTTTTGCCTCAGCCACCTCCCCCCCCCACCTCCTCTTCAGCCGCTGCAAGCGTCGTGTGTGGGGCGCCATGGTGGGTGACGTCCTCGCCCCGTCGTGCATCCTGCCTTGTGCGACGCTGAAGTCGTCCGCGTACACGAGGCGCCAAGCCGTGTGTCGTATTCCCTATGCAGCAGCTAGCTGGTCAAGCAAGAAGAGAAAAAGACACAGCGCAGTGCGCGGGGTGCGGCCACAGTCACGTGGCTTGAAGGGTGCTGCGGGAGTCCATCCGCCTTTCTCACTGCCCTCTTGCTCTCCGGCTTTGTCTCTAGTGAGAGTGTTCTTTCCCTCGGCCCCCCCCTCCCCTCATATGGCTCACACGTGCCGTGCGGGCCGCCTCCTGTGTGGCAGGGTGCCGTGCTCCCGCGCACCCACCCGTCGCCTATCCAGCCGGCAGTCCTCAGCAGCTCGTGTCTCACCGTCCATTTCAGTACCTCTCTCACAACCCTCGTCCTCACCTTTCCTCCCTCCCCGTCGGCGGGCACTTCGACGTGAGAAGCTTGCTCGTCAACGCGGCAGCGACACCGCCGCCGCCTCCGCCGCCCCCCCCCCTTTCGTCGCGGCTCTCCGTACCACTCCCCACCCATCACCTCGCGTAAAACAGGCTGTCGCTTGTACAGCAGTCCTCAACACAAAAGACGCCAGCGGCCTTCTCAATCTCCTGTTTTACCCTTCCCGATCACACGCCGTCGCCTCTCACCGTCTGCCAATACCTCCCCCTGAAGCGCCCCAAAAAAAACGAATACGTGACATCCTCCTACACGCCGGCACGCACACACACACACACACACACACACAAACACACCGCTGCCCCTCACGTCGTCGCAGGTGACACTCCCGCCTCGCCCTCGTCTGTGTCAGAAAGTGGCGGGCAATTATCCTTTTTTGTTCTAAGGAACCGGGCACGCGGCGTGAGGACGTCATCGCAGTGCAGAGCACGCCACTCGGTCAGGCGCCGGCGTCCCTATCCTCTCTCTCTCCACCCCTCTGTCTGTCTTGGTGTCCTGTTTGATCGCCTCATCATAGATTTGTAGCCTTGTGCGACGCTGCCGCACAGCCTTCTTCTCTTTCCACCCTGCTCGCCTCTTCCACCTCCCCTCGCCACGTCCTCCTCCTCCGCGTGCGTGTGTGTGCCGAGCATCGGCGCTGCCTCATCTCTGTTCAAGTCTCGTCGACACGCACTCTCGCTGAGCCGCGTTGTACAACGAAGCTCGGCGCCTTACGGCGCACGTGCCAGCCGCTCAACAAAAACACACAAAAACACATTCAAGCAGACGCCAAGTACGTCCGCTTGAGGCGGCCTCTAGACACAACGAACTCCCTCACTCATCTTCTCCATTTTCTTTTACTTGGCGCCTGACATCCTCTTCGAGCTTCCTTTTGAGTTTTGAGAGTGTGCGTCCGGCGCGCAAGTTAACGTGGCTCGACTGCGACTCCGCTCCTTCCCCTCCCCTCCCCCGCCCCTTAGCTCCCCCTCCCCTCTCTACCCCTCCCTACCATGAGGTCTCCGACGGCGGACCCAGTTCTAGGTGACCAGCGAGCTCGCCTGCTTGAGCTGGAGGCCCGCCAGCGGCAGCTCAAGCGGCTTTGCGAAGAGGCGCTGAAAGAGGAGGAGCAGCACCAGCACATCATCGAGCAGCTCGAGGAGCGCAACACCATCGCGGCCTCCTCCGCCGGCTCCTTCACCGGCATCCCCGCCCCCACCGCGGCAGTGGCGGGAAGCAGAGCTAGCAGTGGCCAACCTGGAAGCAGCGCAGCAGCCCCTGGCTCATACACGAGGCCGTACGCCGTCCACAAAGCCGTCGTAGAGCCCTACGACGACCAGCTGACGGGCGAGGTGCAGTCGTTTCGCGACCCGAACAGCATCACACGGGCCTCGTCCACTGGCAGCGTGGCCGCTGCGCCGGGACTGCGAGGCGGCTCCGCGTCGAGGCCGCGCAACGCATCGATAGACCGACCCCGCGCTCGTCTCGACGGTGCCTACCGCCCGCCAGCCCACCCAGGCCCCACCGCGCCGAGTGCCAGTGGCAACAACCCGCCTGCTGCACCGCGCGCGATGCTCTACACGGGGACGCGCAGGCCCAACGCAGGGGACGGTGCTCGCACCGCCCTGTCTCCGTCCGCCGCCAGCCGCCGCACTGGACTCTCGCCGCCACCACCGCCGCCGCCACAGCCCGCACCGAGCGCCGCGCCCGAACTGCCCATTCCCATTCCCCAAGCGTGGCGACGGCACGCGGCAGCGCGTTCGCCAAGGCACTCGCCGGCCGCCGAAACGACTGCCGGTCGCGTGCCCCTCTCGCCCCCGCCCCCGCCTCCGCCGGAGCGCGGCCGGAGTCGCAGCGCGAGCCACAGCGTTCCGCTGACAGACCGCTACCGCAGCGACCTCGGCGCGCGCATACCGGGCCACAGCACAACACCACCGCCCCCACCACCACCACCGCGCCACTCCGAGTTCTCCGCTGGCCGTAGGAACGGCTCACCGCTCTCTGCCAGATACGGCGCCCGCACCGCCCCGTTCTCGACGTCGTCGCCACCGCCGCCGCCGCTGGTCTCGCCGGACGAGCTCACAGACAACCTCCCGCCGCCGCCGGGACGAACGCAGCGTCGACCCGGTGCCGCCCGCGAGGAGCCGCTTTACACCTCCGCGGCAGCCGCGTACCGCAGTCAAGGCGGTTTTCACACGAGCGGCCCCGGCATGCCACCGCCGCCCCCGCCGGCCAGCACTTCTGCCGTCTCTCCTCCGCCGCCGCCGCCACCAGAGCCCCTCGCCGCCGAGGGCGACTCCCGCCTTTCCACCACGTCCACGGAGCGCGACATCGCACGGTGGCGGCGGCACCTCAGCGGCGGGACAGGCCCGTCGACTCGGGTTGGTGGGCAGGGTTGGGTAGACCGCCTGGCCTCGCAGGCGGCGCCCCTCACGTCTGCCGCCGCCCCACGCAGCACTGTGCCGCACCGAGAGAGCACCACGGGCAAGGCATACCGCAGCCCCCCACCCCCACCCCCACCACCGCCTCCGCCTCCGCCACCGCCGGCCTCCACGCGGCTCGGCGCCGTCCCCCTCCCCGCGCCCTCCCGAGGCGACGACGACGACGCGCTGCGGAGTCGGTGGGAGACGCCATCGCTGACGCCATCGCTGCGCCGCGCCGAGGAGCGCCGCCTCCGCCGGTACTTCGACGACGGCGATCTCGACTCGGAGAGAGGGTTCGTGCGGCCGTGGGCGCAGCAGCAGCCTCACCGCGCACGCGAAACCGGTGACCGTGACCGCGGCCGCACCTTGCGAGTGCCGGCATCGGCGCCGTCGTCGCATGAGACGTCACGCCGCGCCTCGCTGTGGACCACAACAGCCAGCGACCACGTCGCCCCGCCCCCTCCTCCCCCTCCCCCTCCCCCTCCCCCTCCTCCTCCGCCGGCCTCCATCCCAGAGTCCCCGACAGCGCCGTCAGAGCGCGGTGCCAGCTCAAGGCCGTACGCAGCCAGTGGCGGAGACGTGCCCCGCGGTGCGCCGGACTCGTCGGTCACGGCAGCACCCGCTGCCACTCAGCATGCGACCGTGCAGGGCAAAGCCAAGCACAACCCCCCGGCGCACCCGTACGGGGTGGAGCAGCCGCAGTCCGCCTCCATCTCACCACCCCCCGCTGCAGGTCTCTGGCGCACGCCTGCGCCCGCAGCATCAGCAGGAGCTCTCGGACGCAGTCCCAGCCACGAGGTCCCGGCTCCCCTCTACACCGCCCTGCACGCGCAGCACACACGCACGACGACGTCCACTGGGCTGAACAGCAGCCGCGACTCGGTCTGGAACGGCGCTGGTGCCGCGGCGGCCTCGGCACCGCCTGAGGCAGCAGCAGCGGCAGCAGCAGCGGCAGCGGCAGCGCACGCCGGCCACTCCCCGCAGCTTCCCGCTGCCACTGGTGCTAACGATTTCTTCGACATGGGCCCCGAGAAGGAGGCGCTGCTGTCGCTGCTGCGTGAGAGCACGCGTGGCTCGCTCCCCGGCGGCGGTGCTGGTGCCCCACAGCGTGCCGTCAGTCCACACGCCGCGGTGGCCTCCAGTCCCACCGGCGTCCCGCGCGCCGCGAGCCCTCTGTCCGACCTCAACCAGACCCACAGCTTTCCCACGCCGCCCACGACGACGACGATGCCGCCGCACTTCTACGAGGCGGGGCGGCAGTCCTCGTACGTCAACACCGCGGCAGGGGCGTCCTCGGCGGCGGGGCAGTCGCTGCAGCAGCGATGCGACGAGGCGCAGGCAAAGGCAGAGGCCCTTGCGCGGCACCTTGTCAAGGCCATCAGCGACCGCAAGATGCTGCAGACGAGTGTGGAAGAGCTGGAGGGGCTCGTGGAGGAGTGCAACGCCGAGGTGGGCCGATTGCAGCAGGTGGTGGAGGAGCAGCACCAGGACAGCGCCGCCTCGCTCGGTGTGCAGGCCGCACTGCGGGCCAAGGAGCGCGAAGTCGCCGTCTACGAGGACGAGATACGGCGCCTCAACACCGTGCTCGACGGGCACCTCGGTCGCACCGCCGCCTCTGCACGGTCCCTGCAGGACGAGGCCCACCACGAGCTCGTGGCGAAGGAGGCGGAGGTCGAGGCGGCCATGACGGAGGTCGGGCTCGCCCACCTAGCGCAGCGCGAGGCGGAGGACCGGGCGAGTCAGCTGGCCAACGAGCTGGAGACGGCCGTCGAGCAGATCCAGTTTCTCGACGAGCGGCTGGCCGAGATGGAGCGGGCAGCCGCTGCCGCGCAGTTTCAGCAACCCCCCGTGCGCCTGCCTGGTGGCGACCTCGACGCCGACTACGGGGCAAGCGACCTTGCCCCGTCGCTCACCGCGGCCCCGCTTGGCCTGCCGGCGGATGTCGAAACAAAGCACTGGCCGCTGGACGCCCGCCGCGCGATGGCACACCTCGTGGCGCAGGCGGAAGCCCTGTTGCACCAGAACGCAGAAGGCGCGCGGCACGCGGCGATGCGGCTGCAGCACGTTGAGAACACATGCGACGATCTGCAGCGGCACCTGCGCAAGCGCGGCGAGGAGGTGGACACGGCGCGCGCCGCGTGCGAGCAGCTGCGGCAGGAGAAGGCCGCGCTGCAATCGGTGGGCGAGGTGTGGTTTCAGCAGCTGCGCGCGGTGAAGGACGACGCGCAGCTCGTCTCGGAGATGGTGCGAACCTCGCGCGCCGACGCAGAGGACATCTACCTCTCCTCCCGCGTCGCCGAGGAGCGGGCTGTCGAGCAATGTGCCGCCGCAGCGGCCGCGAGCCCTCTCCGCCCGTCCCCGAGTCCGGCCCCGCCGGACCCGGTGGTGCTGAAGAAGTCGGCGCAGTTTGCCCAGCAAGTGATGTGCGACTTCCACGCCGTGGCACGCTTCCTATCCAGCCTGCGCACCATGGACATCGGGGACCGCAACGCGTATCAGATTCTGCAGTCTCTTGCAAGTGGCCACCAGCCCGCCGAGGGCCTCTTCATCACCGCCGACACGGACACCACGCCGAATCGGCTGTGCGAGCGGCTGTCACCCGACGTCACCAGCGAGGCGAAGCGGCGCGTGGAAGAGAAAAAGGTGCGCGTGCTGCGCGCAGTAGAGCGGGCCCTCTCGATCGAGCCCGCCGCGACCAGCCTGGCCCCCTCCCTCGACGTTGACGACGACGCGCCTCCGCCGAGGGCGCCGGTCATGCTCGGGCGCCCACCGCTGGCTGCGGAGCTGCGGCTTCCGACAACAAGGACGGCTGCGACAGAGGTGGTGGAAGCCGCGGCGGTGGCGGAGCTGTGCGAGGTGCCCGACTCGCTCGAGGACGACGAGGAGGGCGCAGAGGCAGAGGTGGAAGTTGTGTCCTCGGCGCTGCACCCCACCCGCCTCGGCAGCCACAGCCTGCGCGGGGGCAGCAGCGGCATGGTGCACAGCGACGTGCGGCCTCCGCGGCGCGCATCGGAGTCGACGGCGTCGGTGCCGCCCATCACCGTCCCGCCGCCCGCGGCAGGCTCGGCCACTCGCGCCGCCACCCCGTTCTGTAGCACCCTTTACATGGGCGACGCCAAGGCTCCCGCCACGCAGGCGCCGCCCACGCCACCGCCGTCCGTGTCCCGCCCGCTGCGTCTGTCGACAACCCCGTCTCAGCCGCAGTCAGACCGCAGGCCGGAGCGGGATGACGCCGAGGAGGACGCAGCGGCAAACGGCTCCGCGGCGGCCGGGCCGGAGCTGAGCCAGACGCGTATGTCCCCGCGCGTGATCGTCACCGCAGAGTCCACGCCGCTGCGCGGCCACGGTGCCGGCGCGGACCCCGACATGTCCTCCATCACCTTTGTTTCCTCGCCATCCATGTCGCAGCAGGCGCCTCCGCCGCCGCCGCCGCCGTGTCAGCAGCAGCAGCAGCAGCAGCCACCACCGCCTATCGTGCAGCTCGGGGCGCGTTCGTCTACGGCGTCTTCCACCGCAGCCCCGACTCCGCCCGTGGCACCGTCACCGCCGCTGGAGCACCTCGCCGCGAACATCTGCGCCAGCAGCCTCGCCTCCGTTTCTGACACCGCCGCTTCGCGTCACGAGGTCGGTGCCCCAGCCTCGCACGACCCTCTCCAGCAGCAGCTGCAGCTGGGGGAGAAGCACGGGGCAGCGCAGCAGGAGCCGGCCACCACGGCACGCGTCAGCCTCTCCCCCACACCGGACCGGCAGCAGGCGGAGTCGGGCATCACGCGCGCAGAAGCAGGCGTGGTGGTCGCCTCCCCGCTCGAGCGCCCCCGGACGCCGGCGTCGTCCGTCGATGAGCCGGCGCCCCGTGCCGTCGTGGATGACAGGGGCGAGACAGAGTGGCCGCTGGGCCACCCCGGCTCGCAGCCCAAGGACCGCAGCACGACGGCGCGCCCCTCCGCCTCCCCGCACCCCGACGCCCACTTCGACCCGCACCGCCACGCGGCCGCCGGTGGGGCAGACGGGGGCGGGCAGTGGGCGCCCCGTGGCACGGACCGCCTTCGCGTTGCTGCCAGCGAAGACAGCGACCGCGACGAGGCGACGCTCTTCTTCAAGGAGCCGCCGCGCGGCGTCGTGCACGAAGCGGGCCTCCTCGCGGCGGTTCCGCCAGCCCCGGTGACGCGGGTGGAGGTGCCACTGCTGGGCGACGACGTCGTTCTCCCCTCGCGGCAAAGCACCTCTGCGCCGGTGAGGACGCGTGCTGCCTCACCCCCGCCCCCGGCACGGCAGGCGCCGGTTAGGCCTCCACCTCCGGAGGAAGAGCTGCAGGAGGACGAGGAGGCCGACCTCGAGGAGCGGGTGTCACCGCCACCCCTGGCGGCGCCGTCAGCGCGGGCTACGTCGCACGTGGAGCCGCCTAGACGGCAAGGCCGCGAGCCTGCCACCGCCTCTTCCGCCCCGCCCTCAGCCTTGGCAGCAGAGGCCAGGGATGACAGGAAGCCGGCAGCGCCACGCGCCAGCCGCGCCAATATCGACGAGGACGACGAGCCGTCGCTGAACTTCCTCGCCGCCCCGCCGCCGCTGCCGGCGTCGGTGCGCACCGCCTCGGCCCGCTCGCTGTCAACGGAAGAGGGGCACGCGTCGCCCTCGCTGCTGAGCGTCGGACCGTCTCGCACGATGGAGGGCAGCGGCAGCGTGGGTGGCGTTCGCGCGCACGGATTCGGCGACGTGGCAGCCGCAGCCGCCACCGACGCAGCGCCGCGCTCGCCGTCCTCGCTGGGCAGCAGCACCTCCTTCAGCGCCGGCCCCCACCGGACGATGCATCAGCCACGGCGCCCGCCCGCCTCCGACGCGAGGCCGACGCTCTCCGCTGTCGCAGGCGCCGCCGACCCGCCACGGCTGCAGCGATCCGCGTTGCCGGCGTCTGCCGCGGCCGCGCAGCTGCCGCCGCTCGGCACTCCCGCGCCGGGCCCTGCGGCAGCTGTTGGGGCGGGGTCGGCGAGCACAGAAGGGGCGCCGGCGGGAGGGCGCCAGCGCAGTCGCAGCGGAAGTCGACCTGCGCCAGCCGCCGTAGCGACGCCGTCAATGGAGCGGGAGCTGTCGGAGCGGAGCCGCGCGCTTGCCGAGCCGCAGCGCCCTGCTCCCCCTCCCCTGCACGCCGTACCTGTGGGAAACCCCGCTCCCGTCATCGCGAGCGCAGCGCCAGCGGAGGCGGAGGTGGTCATCCACGTGGACGCGGACGACCTGCTGCGCTCTGCCAGCAAGACGAGCGCCCCCACGACCGCCTCCACCCCCGCACGGCGGCTGCCGAGCATCACGTCGACCGCCGCCCCTGACAGCCCCGCGCACCCGCACGACGAGGCGCCAGGGGGGCTGGGCCTGCCCGGCGAGGTGCGGAGCGAGACGCCAGGGTTGCTTGGTGCCGCCATGTCGACGCCAGCGGAGCCGCTGCAGGGCCTCGGTGCAGGTGGACCAGACCGTGCACGTGACCTTCCGGTCCGGCCCGGCAGCAGCGGCGCAACGGGGCGGGGCAGCGCACGAGCCGCAGCAGTCGCAGACGCCGGGCCCGCGCCACTGCCCATCGTAAACGTCGACGCACCGGAGTCGAACACGCTTGGACTGCGGCGCGGCTCTCCGCGGTCGGCGTCGTCAACCAGCGCCTCTGCTGGGGGACCGGCCCCCTCCTCCGCGATCTCCACACCGCGCAGTCGTGGCGCCCCGTCGAGCCTGCGGAGCACGACGCCGACGGAGCAGCCGCTGTGCGACGAAGCAGCGGCGAAGCGCCGCGAGGACGTGGCGCGGATCCTGGAGCGCATTCGGGCCAAGAAGGAGCAGGACATGCTCAGGTCGGGGCAGAGCACGCCGACGACGCCGCTGCCGAGTGAGCCGTCCTCGGCGAGGGTGGATGACGTGGACTCCCCATCCGTGTAGATGCCCTTGTTGCACCGCCGAGCAGCGTAGGACGGGCGGAAAGGAAACGCGATGGATTTCTGCTCTTCCTTTGTTGCGCAGTCGCGCCTCTCTCCTCTTTTCGTCAGTAGATTCAAAATGAACCGCACGCCTGATGTGTGTGTACGTGCGTGGGTGTGGGTGTGCATTGCTGGGGTGGGTAAGGGAGTGCGACAGCCCTCGCGGTGGCGCGACACCACGGCTCTGCGCTGCGTTCTTCTTGCCCCCCCTCCTTTCCTCCTCCAACGCCTCCTGGGGGTAACTTAGAGTGCCCGCAGTACATCCGCAGTCTGCCGGGCACATGGAGATAGAAACGCGAACCCGACGTGAACAGACTGCACCTTTCCACTGCGCGTTGTGACGGCACAGGGTGAGACGCAGCCCAAGATGCCCGGTGCCCCCCCCTCCTCCTCCTCCACGCCCCTGGACGGCTTCCAACGGCGAGTGGCACCGTTGGTCGGTGCGCCCAAGGTACGAGCTGGAGAGTATGGAATCGAGCCTCGGAGAGAGGGGAAGGAACAGCGGCACGCATTGAGGCGGCCTTCGACACGTGAGGAGGTGCTTACAGCGCCTTCTTCGTCATGTACCATCACTTTCTGCGCGCCTCACCTGTCTCCTCTACATGGATAGCTCGACGGTCGCGGTGACTGTCTGCACCGGCACACGTCCACAAGCCGCCTCGGTCACACACGCACACACACACACGCACAGCAAGCCCGTGCCGCGTTGACCTGCACCAAAGCGGTTCGCAGAGGCGCGACCCCCGCGGCGCCTCCGACCAAGTCTTCATTCATCATAGACGCAGTTTGTCAACCTGCACGGAAACTGGGGACAGGATTCGGCGTCAGCCAACGTGGCTCGCGGGCTTCCAACAAGAGCACGCCTGTCACCCCCGCTGCACACGTATTGGCGGCTCTCCAGCGCTGTCGGTGTCTTCATAGACGGCTCACTCTCCGCCACCTCCGCCCCACTGACTGCGGTGGTGGCGTTGTGCACTGAAGCTCTTTCTGGTCCTTTTTTTTTCTCGGCGCTCTCGGCTCCTCCTGCACAATTAGACGTTGGTGTCGTGGACTCCCAGCGACGCCACCATCCCCATTCTGTACTCTGTACTACCAGCACCTTTTTTGATTCTTCTCTCCCCCCTCCTCCACACACACACACACTCCCTGCACAGCCCACCAACAGCAGGACGCCAATGGACACATCGCTCGCCGAGGTCGACTCCATCGACAGCCCACCTCGGGTCGTGCCAGCACCGACCACGGCCGCCGCTGGGCCAGAACCGGCGCAGCGCCGCTGGGACCTCGATGACATCTTCTCCGTCGCCGCGGGCTCCGGCACGGCGGCTGAGCCGGACCAACGCGTAGCGCGCCCTGCAAGCACTGGCAGCGACAGCAGCAGCAGCAGCAGCGCAGCAGCAGCAGCCGCTACCTCTTCAGGCGCGACGACGTCATCAGCGGCCTCGTCCGAGGCCCCCGCCCCCCACTCCGCGCTCGCACCACGGGTGCGGGTGCCGTCCAGGGCGAACCTGTACGGGCAGCGAAGTGGCGGCAGCAAAGGTGGTGCGGCTCCGCCGCTCGCCTCTTCCCCTCCGGCGGCTGCCGCGCCCACGCGAACTGTCGCTGCAGAGAGCCGCGGCGAGGTCCACAACGCCGGCCAGCGAAGCCTCGCCGCGCAGTACGGCGACAGCGCAGCGGCGGCGCCCTCTGTCCCGCGCCGTTCGCACTCCCGTCGTGCCGAGGCGTGCATCGTCGACATCGACGGCGAGCTGGACGAGAGCACCGATGCGCTGCTGCAGCGGTTGCACAGCAAGGAGCGTGAGTTCGACCAGAAGATCCACCGCATCCACCACACATTTCAGAACGCTGGGGAGCAGCTGGTGGTGCGTGACAACATCATTGCGCGGCTGCAGGCGGAACTGTCGGGTGTCCGCGACGAGGTGGCACGCATTCCCCACGAGTACCAGGCGCGCGAGGAGAAGCTGCTGCGGCGGGTCGAGTCCATGATGACGGAGCTGGAGCTGGAGCAGCAGCGCACGCAGCAGGCCCGCCGCACTGCCGAGGAGGAGGTGCGCCAGTGCCAGGCGGCCCTACAAGCGGCCGAGTCTCAGGCCGCCCAGCAGCAGCACCTCTCTGACGACCTACTGCGGCAGCTCCGCACAAGCGACGCGGCGCTGCAGGAGGAGCGGAAGCGGCACGCGACAGCGCTGGCCGAGACGCGGCAGGCGTACGAGGCAAAGCTCGGCGAGGTCCAGCGCAGCTTTCGGGCCATGGAGAAGCAGGCAGCCACGTCGCATGCTCGACTGGAGGAGGTGGAGCGGGACCGGGCCCAGCACCAGGCACGGCTCCTGGAGCTAGAGCTGGGCAGCCGGCGCCAACTGTCCTCTGAAGCGGCCAAAGCGCGGGAGCTGCTGGCGGACCGCGACGCACTGCGCGAGGAGGTGGAGGCGGTGCGGCTGAGCATGGCACGGCTGCTGCGACTCATGAGCGAGGTGCCCGCGTTGGCGGAGTACCTGCGCTGGAATGAGCTCAGCAGCGAGTTTGTTTTCCTCGGGTATCCAACGCGGTACTTCGCTGCAGGGCACGGCCCGCGCGGGACATCGCCAGGGCGGCAGCGCACCACCGGCAGTCGAGGCAGCTCGCCCGCCCGGCGGTGCACCGCTGGCCAAGGCGACGACACGAGCTTTGACCGCTCCGGCGCGTCGGCTGGACCGTCCTCCAGCTACTACCACGACGCGAACGTCTCTGGCCTCTCGGCGGTTGGGAGCACCGGTGTCGAGGACGGCGTGTACGCCGGCATCGCCGCCACGCTCTCCAAGAACGTGTGGCTGAACGGGCGCTGGGCGCAGGAGATGATGTCCATTATCGCGGCCGAGAACAACTTCACGCGGCTGAAACGCATTAAGCTGCTCGAACTGGAAGAGGCGGCGCAGCTGAGCGAGCAGCTGCCGTCTGCCCGTGACGTGCTCGAGTGCCGGCAGCCCGAGCACCACTACTGGATCCCGTACGCCGTCTTCACCGAGGCGCAGAAGTTCAAGAACAAGTACTACCCCAAGCTGCCGGCCATGTCGCACTTTTCGCCGTTTCTCATCGAGCTCAACAAGATCTGGCGGGCCAAGCTGCAGGACCGGCTGCGCGTTCAGCAGCAGCAGCAGCAACAGCAACAGCGGTCGGCGTCACAGCACCCCTCACCCGTGCGCCTCTCTGGCACGGCAGCGGCTGCATTAGCAGGAGAGGGCAGCTACTATGGAAGCCGGTCACGCACACGCGACACCATCGCGAGCGGGCGGGAGAGCGGCAGCGGCAGCGCTGCAAGTCGCCTCGCCCACCACAGTGCCGCGGCGCCCCCTCCGCGACCGGAGGATCTTTTCGCGGCGTGGTCACGGCACGAGGCACGCCTGGACAACATCCACGCTGAGCACCACCGCCTCCGCCGCGAGGTGCGGCTCCGCGTCAGCAGTCAGAGGACTCTGCAGCTCTTCCGGCTGTACGACGACCTCGTGCGCGGCACACACCACTGTCTTCGCGAGGTGCTGCAGCTTGCAGAGGACTTCTACGACTGCGCGGCCGGGCAGCGCGCGGCGGACTCGGAGGAGCGACGGCGCACCGCGGCCGCCACGCTGCGGGACATTCATCAGCAGGCGCGAGTGACCGCCGACGCCGCCAGCGCCGTGGAGGCACGCGACCGTCTGCGACGCGTCTTCGAGCACGCATGCGCGCAGGTGTGCGACGTCGGCGACTCCCTCTCGACGCAGATGATGTCCTACTACAGCGACCTCCACCAGTTGATTCACCTGCTGCATGACCGCCTCCGCCACGCACGCACGCAGCGCCAGCAGGAGCAGCGGCGACAAGGGATCGTCGGCTCAGGCGACGCAAGAGAGATGAGCAGTGGCAGCTGCAGCGTGAGCAGCGGTGCAGCCACGTGGGCGGACCGCACACCTGATGCGACGCTCTCCACCGCCGAGCTGCAACAACGCCTCCGCGAACTCCTGCACGATCAGTACGGTGGCGCGCGCGGCAGCAGCCCCGCCGGCGCGGCTGACGCGGCTGCCCCCGTTCCAGCCGCCATCAGCACCGACGCGCTTCTGAAGCTGGCTGCCAGCGTGCTCGACTTCGGGGATGAGGTGCGGCGAGAGGTGGGGCAAGCAACCGCCGCCCTCCGTGTCATTGCGGACGACGCAATGCGTGAGGCCGATCTGTGTCGCGGGGCGGAGGAGGAGGTTGAGTAAGGAAACCGAATCAGCGGTCCAGCGTGACGGGCGTGTGTGTGTGTGTGTGTGTGTGTGTGTGTGTGGAACAGACTGGGGAGGCGCGCAAGTGGCGTAGTGTATGTGTCTGTGCGTATGAATGCACGGCGGCTTTCATTTTCTGTTCACACCTCCCTCTGGCCCCTCCATCCGCGCACTCGACCACCCCCACCGCGACTGTGCCACAAGGCTGCTTTGAAGGACTCATCACACACGCACGCACGTGACAATGCGAGTCCCAAAGGCAGACATCGTGTATAGCGCACTCGCAAGGCTCCGTGTGCTCACTGGGCGTCTGCCACCCACCCCTGCGACGTTCGGCGGCGCCTGCGCCAGCCGAGTCAGCGCTGCTGACGCAGCACACGCTCTCGTTTGTAGTAGACGTGATAGCACAGAAGAAGAGATCCCTCCTGTCGCCTGCACCGCCGGCGTGCAACCATGCCATTGCCACCTCTCTCGCACCGTCTTTGGTGAACGTCCCACACTCACGCCCCTCCCCCTCGCCTCCCACTTCCCCGCTTCATCCGCACCACTTCCCAATGCGGCTGCTTTCTTGCGTCTGTACACGCACGCAGGAGCAACCTCGCGCCGCCGCAAGCCTAACCGCAGTGCACACAAGCCCCCGCGCACGTCCATCAACCCAGCCATCAAAACAAAAACCAAGAAAAAACAAATCACCGTTACTCTACCTAACCGCACCCCATCTCCCCACTTTTCCCTCACCCGTGGTAAGCTGCTGACGCTGACGCGTCCTGGTGAAGAAGTCGGGTCCACTGCGGCCAGGACAACACACGCTTATCAAACAGCCGCACACACGCGCACGAAGCGCTCCTCACCTTCTTCTTTCCTCCCCTGTCTCTCACCCACCCGCGATGCGCACGAATTCTGCAGGGCCCGAGCAGCGCGGACGGCCCGCAGCGGCTGGCGCCACACCCGACGTGCTGACAGCTGTCGTGTCGTACTACCCCGTGGCTCCACACCGCGCGTCACGACTGCCTCTCGCATGGGCCGCCGCTGGTCCAGCCGCGCGTCTTGCGGGGGAGCGGCGGGAGGCGTGGGTGGTGCTGCCCTTTGCGTGCTGCACACACGGCGCCTTTCCCGTTGCAGGCGGCACCAGTGGCGCGCTCGTCGAAAACACCTTCGGCGTCGGACTGGCCAATGCGACGATGCAGGCCTCTGTGCTGCAGGTTGCGCTGGGCATGGATGCCGCCAGCAGTCGCCCCGCCACCGGCGCGGGTACCTCGGGGGCCACTGCCGCCGCTGTGGCCGGGCCCGGCGGCGCGGGCAGTCGGAAGGTCATCTCCTGGCTCGGGCGCACCGCCGAGAGTTTCGCCGACGTCAACCACGCCGCGTCGCCCGTCGCGCCGAGCTCGCCGACCTTCCGGGCAGCGGCCCGCCGCACACCCTCCCCGGCCCCGGCCCCTTCAAATGAAACCGCCGGCACCGTCGACCACGTCGCAGTCGCGGCGCGGAGCTGCGGTGTACGGGTTGGCGGCGTCACGGTGGTGCTCGTGTCGGGCCTCCACGAGCGGGACGCTGCGGCACAGGAGGTGAAGACCAACAACAGCGACGTGGCGCGCGCCCGCTCGGCGGAGTCGCCGCCACCGCAGCTCCTCTTCCCATCCACGACGGCCTGCGGCGGCTCCGTCGCATCGACGCTGGCGGTGCCGCCGGGGCGCGCCACGTATGAGGCGATGCCGACAGGACTCGAGGAAACCGTCGGGCACGACGGGGATATCTTCCGCCCCGGCGCAGAGCTTCACTGCGATGACGGCGGCGTTGACGACGAGGAGGCGCATGACCCCAAGACGGCGGCCTCCGTCTGCACTGTCGAGGGCTTCCGCACGCTACAGAACCAGCTGCTGCAGCAGCAGCAGCGCCGTGGCAACGCCACCAGCACCGGCGCGTCGGCGGCTGACGCGTCGTCCCTGGTGCCTCAGGCCACCACGGTGTGGTACCGCCAGGTGTTTGTTGGCTCTGCCGAGGCCACGGCGGAGGTGCTGTGTGGCGTGTCGCGGTGGTGGCTGCAGCGTCCCGTGCATACCCGCGACCTGCCGACAACGCCGTCCCTGCAGACACGACCTGCGCCGTCGGTGCGGTCCTGCAACGTCGCCCTGACGCTGCCGGCACCTTCGCTGCACGTCAAGTACGTCGGCGACGTCTTCGCCGACCTGTGGGGGCCGCACCGTCTCATCTCCGTCGTGCAGCACCGCCACACCGAGAAGCAGCAGCAGTGGGCACGCACTGCAGGCTGGACCGTCCTGCGGTGGGTGATGCTCCTCTGGACCGTCCTCGTCGTCCTCGCCGAGGCGATGCTACGTGGCGCGTCGCAGCTGGAGGCGTCAGCGGCGCACGGCACCGCCCACCTCACTGCCGCGTTCTTTGAGCTAGGCAAGACCTATGGAGTGGCGCAGATGACCGCGCTGGACGTGGGCCACACCGGCGTGCGTGGTGCCCAGCTCCTGGCCTGCGCTGTGGGAAGCGTCGTAGCTGCCGCGGCAGCCGACGAGAAGGCAACGCCTGCAGAAGGGAGTCGCCGTGGGCTGGTCGCGCTGGACGTCGCGGGCTGCACGGAGCTGCGGCACCGGCGTGGAGAGCTGCACGAGCTGGCGCCTCTTCTAGACGAGCTTCACGGCAGCGCCGTGAGGCGGCTCGCCCGCGCCAACCCTGCTGGGTCGTCGGCGCACCTGCTGGGCATCGCCGACCTGCTCCTCTCGTACTCGCTGCGTGACGCCGCCTCGCTGCCGAGCCGCTCCGCCTGCGGACTTGCCTTGGCCCTCTTCACGCACCACGGTCGTGTCCGCTGGGTGTGCGGCGCCGGCTGCGATCTTGACAACGGAGCCCTGCACGAACTGGGTCAGTATGCGCTTGTGGTGGAGGCGCTGGCCGTCACGAACGGGCAGCCACCCCACGCCGCGACGTGCACCCTGCGCGCGCTTGACCTGACCAGCGCCATGAGCATAGAGAACATCAACGCGCTGGCGTACGCGACGCGGCTGGAGCAGCTGCTCATCCCGTTCACCTACGTCGACGACGCAGGTCTCAACCACCTTGACGGGCACACCTTTGCGCACGACCTCCGCGCCACGCTCGCCCTGTGCGACGCAGGCCGCCGCGCCGCCACTGCCGGTGCACCGGAAGCGGCGAAGCGAAGTGCCGAGGCGCAGCTAGAGCGCGCCGTGGACGGGCTGCGGCGGCTTATCGACAGCGTTGGCGACGATGACGCTGCAGCCGCAGCCGCAGCGGACCGCACTTCACGCAAGGAGGCGGTGGAGGTGCTCTACCACAAGTTCCGCTCGCACCTGCACCACTTCGATCTCACCTACTGCATCTGCGTGTCGAGCGTGGTGGGGCTGGAGCGGCAACAATGTCTCACCCTTCTCAACCTCAGCCAGACACGCATCAACAAGGCGGGGCTCTTCGGTGAGGCATCCCGCCAGCAGGCGCCGCCACCGCTGCGGCTTTTTATTGCGGAGATGTGCGAGCACCTCAGTGACCTCAGCGGTCTGGCCCACATCAGCACGCTGGAGTGCGTCATCGTGCGCAGCGGCTCCCTGGGCGATGACGGCCTGCGCGCCCTGTGCAGCCCGGACATGGAGCGGCTGCACCTGCTCGACTTGAGCTACTGCGACCGGCTCCACCGCCTCGGGTGTCTCGCGCAGTTGCCGGCGCTCGAGACGCTCATTTTGGACAGCACGGACGTCACGCCGGCCGAGGTGAAGCAGCTGGGCACGTGCCCCGCCCTGCACACCCTCTCCCTCCGCTTCTGCACGGAGTTCGCGGTGATTGGCAAGAGCATGGCCTCGCTGGCGGTCGTGGTGGGGCACTTCCCGACCTTGAAGCGGTACATGTACGAGGACCTCGCGGGGGATGAGGAGCTGCGCAAGAAGACAAACTGAACCGGCGTGCGCAGCTGAGCGTCTCGGCCTCGGGGTCACGAACGACCGAGGCGGAGGGGGGCGCCTCCAGCCGCGCAGTCGGTGCGCCGAAGCGGGTGTGGGGTGGAAGCGACGAGCTTTGCTCACACGCTCCGACACGCCGCGAGCAGCTCTTCGTGTGCACTGCCACTTGTTTCCTGCAACCCCCCACCCCCCTGCCACGGTGGAGCGGAGCGGAGGTTTACGAGGTGCGGGCACCGTTTTGTTTGTGGGAGGGTGCGCCACCACGGTGGTAATAAGCTGCGTCTTCAGGTATCGGTACCGCATCGACCCAGCCCCTGTGGCGCCGTCCTCCCGCCGCTCCCTCTTCTCAGAACCCGCCCCTCAGTGCGGGGGGGTGTCTTTGTGGGTGGGTGGGTGCGTGTGCGTGTGCGTGTGTGTTCACGTGAGCGAGCGAATCAAGTTCAACGAGGCATCAACACAACCGATCAGAAGCCAGCTTTGCAACTGGCCTTTTTTATTTTTGTCGCTGCGTGCATTCTCGAGCACGTCCACGCGCACCTCCTTAACAACCGTCCTATCAACTGTCCTGCCCCCCCCCCCCATCTTGGCCGCATTTGTTCATCTTGACATCGTCTTTGACCGTGTGTGCTGAGGTGTGTGTTGGCGTGTTTCGGCGTGGTGCCTGGAAGAGGTTTTCACGCAAACACGTGCGACGTTTGTGGTGCACCGCTGCTGCAGCGGCCGAGCTCTGTCAAAGTAATGGCAACACCAGCAGCCGCTCACCCCTTCGTCCATTCTCAACCCGCGACGCATTCTAGTCGTAGCCCCGTTCTCGGCTGCGCCGGCCACCACGCCGTGTCACGCCTGTGAAGCCCTCTTCTCCGGTCCAGCGCCGCATGAAGACACTGGACGTGCTCTCCTCTCCCCTGAGCTTCTCTTCTGACCGCCACCACCACACTGTACCCGCTCCACCTCCTCCAACCCCCCCTTTGTGTCCGGCCACGACGCGGAGAACCTGCTCGGTAGAACGGTGCAATACACGCACACTCCACCCTCTTCCCCCTGCCCCCCCCCGCCCCCACAGTCCCTCTCCGCGTTGTTCTGCACTCGCCACCCGCTGCGCAGCTTTATACACGTCTGGCTTGCCTCGTGGCCTGTCGCCCCCTCCCACTTATACGCCACGTACAGGTGTTTGTGTGGTAGTGCTTGAGCGCGTGCGTGTCTTTGTATTCACTCCTCTCACCCTCACTGTGTGTGTGTTTGTGTGCATCCATCTCTCGGGGCAGCTCAACGGCAAGGCGAAGATGGACCCCTCGGCGCTTGGCATGATGTCGGGCCGCGGCATGGGCCGCCAGACGGAGGTGCGTGATGCCCGTGACACGGCCGAGACGATTCAGATTTCCTCCATCGCCCTTCTCAAGATCCTCATCCACGGCCGCGCCGGCGTCCCGCTGGAGGTGATGGGGCTCATGATCGGCGAGGAGATCGACGACTACACGATTCGCGTCGCCGACGTCTTCTCGATGCCGCAAACCGCCACGGGGCAGTCGGTGGAGGCCGTGGACCCGGAGTACCAGGTGCACATGCTGGACAAGCTGAAGCTGGTCGGCCGCCACGAGAACGTGGTCGGCTGGTACCACAGCCACCCCGGCTTCGGCTGCTGGCTCTCCTCGGAGGATGTCATGACCGCCGCCGGCTACGAGAACCTCACCCCGCGCAGCGTCTCCGTCGTTGTGGACCCGATTCAGTCCGTGCGCGGCAAGGTCGTCATTGACGCCTTCCGCACGATTCCGCAGGAGATCATGGCCATGCGAGCGATGGGCGAGTACGTGGAGCCGCGCCAGGTGACGTCAAACATCGGCTTCCTCTCGAAGCCGTCGGCTGTCGCGCTCTCGCACAACCTGAACCGCCAGTACTACAACCTGCCGGTGACGTTCCGCAAGAAGAACCACGAGTTGCGGCTGCTGCTGAACGTGTACCGGAAGGGCTGGCAGGAGGGCTTCAAGCTGGAGAAGGCAAAGGTGTACCAGCACGAGACGCGCCACAGCATCCGCGAGCTCATCTCGCTGTCGAAGCAGGCGGAGAAGTACATCACGCAAGGCCGCGACGAGGACGACCTCGGCAACGTGGGGCAGATCAACACCATGTCGCACCTTCAGATGGAGGCCGAGAACGTCATTCACCGCAACCTCAACCAGGCCATTGGCGCCATGATCAACGCGGTGGTGTTCTGAGGTGCACAACGGGTGCGAAGGAGTAGCAGCGGCGCTGGCGGCTTGAGAAAAAACGGTGGCTGGATAGATGCAAGAGCCGCGGCTCCCCCCCCCCCTCCTACCCCCCCTCTCTCATGACGGGGGTTGTGGCGTTGTCGCGCGCGCTGCTGCTGCTGCTGCTGCTGCTGAAGAGACGATTGCGTAGCCGCGCTTCTCCTCGCACGCAAGTGCTTTCTTTTTTACTGGTCGTTTCTATTCACGCGCGCACTCGTGTGTGTGTGTGTGTGTGTGTTCTGTTTGTGTACGTGTTGGTGGATGTGCCAAGTTCTGAGTCGACACCGATGTGGTGTCGTGCATGTTTTCTTCTGTGTGTGTGCGTGTGCGGTTGTCAACTCCTCAGCCCCCTCTTGCGCACGCTCTCGCTGGAGACTTTTCGACGTTGTTTGAGCTTTGAAGAACAATGCAACGAGGGCGGCGGCGGGGTGTGCTTGTGCTGCGCCGCGTCGAATCCCTGCCCCCACCCCCACCCCAGTACTCCCTCAATCCCCAACCTGTCACGCACTCTTGTATTACGCCGGGGACGAGGCGGAGACGTGGCGCGGCGCTCGGGTTTTTTTTTTTTGCGACAAGCAAAGTGGACACAAAAAAAATGTGCTCGAGGTTTTCGCGAATGGAGGCTTTTCAAGGAGCGTGCGCAGCACCACTGTGTTCGCAGGCATGCACGCGTGTGGGAGTCTGTGTGCGCACGGACACAAGAAGAGATGTGCAAGAGGACAAGCAGGATCGCTCCCTCCTCTGGATCGCCTACCTTCGCCGTGTGCCGCACGAGTGCGCAGTCCCATTCGCAGTTGATCATGCTGAAGTGGTTCAATGGGAACTCCTGTGGAGAGTACTCGGCTCATGGGTGTCGCGAGGAGTCCGACCCCGGAACGCGACACCACGCCAAGTGCCGCCATGTGCTTTGCACACTTCGCTCTCCTGTCTTCGCTTCACCCCGGCAACGCCCCACCCCACACACACACCTCCCCGCCACACGCATCTGGTGGTCAACATGCCTCTCGCACACACGCACTCCCTGCCCACTCTATCCTTCACGCACTGCACGCACCCCGCCGCTGCGCTACACAGGTAAGCGCAACGGCCCTCTGCGTTACTGCTCCATTCTCCCCTAAGAACCTCCTTTATTCGTGCGTTTCTGTGACTTCACTTGCCTTTGGTGTGTACCAGCCCCGTCTTCCTCCTCTCTCCTCTGCACCTGTCAGCGTCTCCATCCGTTTGTCCCGATAATATTGTTTGTGTGAACGGGTGTGTCTTTGGGCCGCCCCCATCCCCACCGCTCCTCACATCTCCCCGCTGACCATCTCCCGTGCTACTTTGCCCCGCTCTCCCCTTCCCTGTCCCCCTGGTTTTCCTTCTTGTCCTTCTCCCCTGCCTGTGGCACTCCTCCCGTCCTTTACTGCTTTCCTATAGTGCGTCGTCGCCATCTCCGTGTGACCCTTCGACTGGGCCCTTCTACGTTTGAGTTTTCTCCGCCTCCCCCCTCCTTTCGCGTTTATTCTGCACTTGTGTTCCCCCCCCCCCTACCCTCCGCCAGTACGCGTCTGTGCGTCTGCCGGTGTGTGTGTGTGTGTGTGTGTGTCTTTCCCCTCATTTAGGTTTCAAAAAGAAAACGCAGGTCTCCTTGTCTTTTTGGAACGTGTGCGTGTGTTATTGGAGCCTCTCCCACTTCCTTTCTTGCTTCTTTGTCTTGACGCAGGTGCTGTCGAGTCGGACTCGTCTCCACCGCAACGCGCATAAGCACCTAGCTCAGTCGCGCACGCACCCCTTCGTGTGTGTGTGTGTGTGTGTGTGTGCGTGCATATCCTTACCCACCCACACACACCCTATTTCGAAGCTGCTCGCCGAGCCCCGCCTTCTTTCGCAGCAGCCTCCTGCTCGCCTATCCAGTCATGAGCGACTCAGCCCAGCACCCGCACTCGCAGCAGAAGCTGCAGAGAACGCGTAGTCCGGCGCAGGTCTCGTTCCCCAGCAGCATGTCCAACGCCGTACCCGCCTGCCGCCAGTCACGCGTTCCGATGCGGCGCCACCTTCCACGCATTGTGGCGGTGCCTCCGGTTCTCACGCTCAACTGGAGCGGCGACGTCTCCTCCCCGCAGTCCATCTTCGCCCCTCCGCTGCCACAGACGGTAGCCGAACTCGGCGTCGGCAACGACAACCTCAGCGTCGGCGGCGCCACACTCGGCTCACCAGGGGACAACGACATCTCCTTCCCCTTCCGCGCCGCTCTGGGCGGCATTGCGGTGCCGCTCCAACGGATGTGCTTGACCCCCGAAGGCGGCGAGCCCACGGTTGGCAGTGCGCGGTTTGAGAAAGAGGACGCCGACGAGCAGGCCCGCCTTTTGGAGGAGTACCGGACACGCTTTGCGCGCCACCGCCGACAGGCGCGCGGGAACAGCATCAACGCCTCCACTGATGGCATCAGCAGCGTCGGCGAGAGAGACGCGTGCAGCCTTGACGCGGCCTGCTCGGCCAAGTCGATCGTCATGGGCGAACTCGCCATGTTTCAGGCGATGGCCTCCACCGCCGGTAGCAACCGCTCCCTCGTGGGCTGCGCGAGTCTCCCCGAGTCGCTCGGTGTCGGCGTTGCCGCCGGGCACCGCCGCAGCATCCACGATGAAGAGAACGAAGACGACGCGCAAAACGTCACGATGTGCTCGGCCACTCCGCAGCCTCTTTGCGCCTCGAAAGGGGGCATCGATAGCGGCTCCGATGTCGAGTCGAGCGGCGCCTCGTTGGCGCTGGCGGTGATGCACGGCCCTGCGGCGGCGCGGAGCGGGCCGCTGGCACATGTCCCCCGCTTCAGCGCGGCTGGCGGGGCGCGTACGCGCAAGGTGGACGCGCTGGAGGTGGTGCAGGTGCGGCTGTCTACTCAACGGCAGAGACAGGATAGGTCGAGGCCTGTGCCGCCGGAGCCCCGGACTCCGCGAGCGAGCTACTCACACACGCAGCGGGACGTGGGCCTCAGCAACAGTTACACGTTTGGTGTAGACGAGCACACCTCGGGCTGTAGTTGGTAGGGGCGGGGTGCCGGAGACGGCCAGCGGCTTCTCGGATGGTGCTCTTCATGCCTTGTTGTGGTCTGTGTATGTCCGGGGTGCACCGTCGACTCTCCTGCGGGTTTGTCTCTCTTTATTTTTCCTTACATCCGCCGCGTGTGCGTGTCGCTTCTTGGGCCTTCCTTTGTGCGAAGCTGCTTATCTCTGGCGCGTGTCAGCGTGCCACGTCTCGGCGGGAGCCCCAAAGCCCGTGCTGAGTGCGCCTCCTTGGACTTCCCAGCTCTCTCTCTTCCCCCCTCCGCCCTCCGCCCTATTGTGCGCCGCGGCGCGAGGTGTCTCTCTTCCTTTGCTTTTCTCGCCCCCTCCCCGCGAGCCTCCGTGCGAGTGAAGCGATTAGGCGTGTGTACGGTGCGTCGTGAACCAACTTCGCGGCGCCACCTGCGCATACATGCACACGCCTTGCGCGGACTCCAACCTATATATACCTTGTCCTCCTTGACTTGGACTCACTTTTTCTTTTCCTTCTTCTCTGACGCTACTCCTCATCTTGCAGACGCAGCCCTGCCTTCCTTGCCCGCGAATGGCCCCGCACGTCGGGCGGCTTTTCTCTCACCCGCCAAATCACTTTCTATTGGCGCGGCTGTGCGGCACTTGTGTGGGGCGTGCTTCGGTGCCACGAAAGGAAGAGCCACATATACATACTGCATACGCCACCCTTCACGGCCACCCACCCACTTCGAACTCGACTGCACACGAGGATAGGCGACTTGTCGCGTGGTGCCCTGCAGATTTCGTGCGGTGCCGGTGTATCGCCTCGTGTGCGTGTATGTGTGTGCTGGGGCGGGGGTGAGTGTCTGAGTCTTCACTGCACCTGCATTGAACCTTTCGTTCAACGTCGCAGTCCAAGCTCACCACCGCCAACTCCTTCCCCTTCCCTCCCTTCCTGTCTCCAAGCACCCCCCCCACTCCATCCCTATGACTCCCTCGTGTGCGCGACCGCTGCCACCTCCCACTGCGTGCCTCTGCGCGCAGCTGCATGAAACACGCCACCGCATCACCCACCTGTCTCTCTTCTCCTCTCACCACCTTTTCTTTCCCTTTTGCGTGCGCCTGTCCCGGAACCCGTGCCTCCCTTCCGTGTATTTCTCCTCCGTTCAAAACTGCACCTCCTTTCTCGTCCTCCCTTCTGTTTGTCTTTGCACTCTCCGACTTGTTCATGCGCCGCTTCATCGCCGAGGTGGGTCAACGCGCTCGTTGCTGCTGCTTTGCCCTTGTGCTCTCCAAGCGTCTGTGCTCCTTTTTTCGCCTCAGCGGCTCGCGCGGGTTTTCGAGCTTTTTTTTTTCTCTGGAGAGGCCTCTCCTCTTGTTGTGATGGGCAGCCCGCTTCTCCCTGCTGCGTATCTAGGTCGTCCACTACATGCTTCTTCTCTCCTACCTTCCCTATCCCCTTCCCCCGCCTCCGCTCCACAACACCCAGCCTCTTCGCACACCCCATTTTCTTTTGAGCGCGTGCTGATTGTAAGGTGGGTACGTACGTGCGCGCAACCCCTCGCGAACTCTATGGGACTCTGCCGTTTCACAGAGGCCCCAGAAACAGTTCACGGAACTGCGCCGTAAACTTCTTCCTCCGATCCTGGAAGCGTTTGCGCGCGTCCTGAAACTACGACTACGTCGCATCTCTGTGTGCCTTGACAGTACTTCTCTTCATTTTTGACGTTTTTTTCTTTTTCTTCTTCTGTCCTACGCATTGGAACTCTGATACTACATCACAAGCTATTACGCCTGGTGGGCACATCAGTCCTTAGCGAAGATGAAGGAGCTGCTCCTGCCTGCCTCTTTCCCTATCTGTTTCGCTTTTGAATTCCCCGCCAGCGATGATGCAACCAGCATCTCTGCCGTCGGACCTCCACATATGTGTGGTTATACGTGTTTCCCGCTTTTCTTGTTTTCTCTCTGTCGATGCCCCAACCTGTGGGAACGGCAGGCAACTGTTCCCGGCCATGTGGGCAGGCCACAAGTGCATAGAGTACGCCCGGGTGCTCTCCGCCAGCTCCACCACACGGTCTGCCCGGGCCTCCTTTATGTCGACCTTTTCTCACCTTTCTCAGGGCGAGTGTGGTGCCCGTGTGCCGGAGTTGCACAAGACCACGCGCTGCCTCTACAAGAGCTGTCCTCGAAGACTCCGATTTCCTTAGGCCTCCGCTCTCTGAGTCCCCTGTGTTTCCCCCCCCTCCCTCCCTCCCTCCCTATCGTGCTAGTGCGAGAGAGCCGCTCTTTTTTGTGTGTGTGGTGTGCACACGCGCGCATTTTTCCACCACGGCGGCCCAGCGCCCGTCGTCGCATTCTTTTTTGTCATTTGCACCCGGCGCAACGCTCCACAGTAGCGCATGAAGGTCGGCGTCCCGCCTTCGCTTTCTGTGAGCGCCCAATACAACGCGACCCCCTCCCCAACGCTCCAGAGTTACCTGTGTGTGTATGTGTGTATGTGTGTGTCACAGCTCTCCTCTCTTTCTTCCCCCCCCCTCCCTCACATGAAGTGTCTGTGCTGTGCTGTGCTGTGCTGTGTTGTGTTTGTTTCTGTGACGCGTCGTTGCTGTTTTTTCGCTTTTCTTTCTCGTGGAAGCCCTCCCTCTCCATTTTCTCTCACAGTGTTTTCCCCTCTTCGCGGCTGTCTCATGGCGTTGATGTATCTAAAGACTGGAGTACACTAGTCGTGTGCTGGCGACGATGTGGGGCACCGCGCGCTACGCGGACCACCCTTTTCTCCCCTCTTCCCCCTCCCACCTTTTTTTTTGTCCGTTGTGTGTTTACCTTTGTTGTCCAGCCCCTTTGGCTGGGTTGGATGTGCGCCAAACAAGACGCCGCCTTTCACCGCCACACGCTTGCGCCAGAGCGCCGCGTGCATTACACACAGGAGAGCTCTGACGCATGCGCTCGCACGCTGCAGTGCGCCTGTCCTCCTTCTCTTCCAATTACAGCCCTTTGCCTCGCAGAGGAGCGGTGGGGAGGTGTAGGCGTGTGAAGTGCCAGGGCTTTTCCGTTCTGGTGTGGGCGAGGGACGGTTGCCATGTCGATGCTCGTCCTTCTCGTACCCTGATCTCAGCGTTGCGTCCCGTATAGTGTGGCAAGTGCGGACCGTCTCGCAGCTCCTTTGTGTCCCTGCCTGTGCGGCAGCACGATGGGTGCTTTAGGCCGAATATGTTGGAGAGACGCCCAGTCCCTTCCTCGCCCCCCGGTCACGAGAACTGTGAAGCTTCTCCATGACACGCAGAAGAGTTCATATGCAGGCTGGCAGCGGTCGCTCGAACTCTCCCCCCCCGCCTCTCTTTCCATTAACCGGCCCCTTCCGTGCGCCACAATGATGCGCTGCGTGGAGGGTTGGAAGGGGGTGTCTCGTGACCCCGTCGCGTTCTCCGCCAAGGTTCTATGCGCTCTTATTGCTCTTGCTCTGCAAGGCGCCGAGTCTTCGGTCACCTTCGTCACCCCCCCCATCCTCCATGCTTCTCTTGCATTCTTCACACGTCGCTGCCGTGAACGCGGCCGCAGGGCTTCCCTACGTGCCGCCGAGGCTCACGATGTCACTGGTGCATTTTTTCTCACACACGGTGCACGTGCGAGCGCGTGCACTTGCGGGGTTCTGGTCCAGCAGCTCTGTCTACCGAATTGCGCTTTCTCGATTTACGCGTTCTCTTTTTGTTTGGTTGTTTCCGTGTTCACTTTCTTCCTTTTTCCTTCCTCGAGCCTCGCACCCTCCCCTCCCCCTCCTCCTCCTCCTCGCTGTCATCCCGATATGCCAGTGTGGACATGTACGCATGTGTGCGTGCCTTTGTGTGTGTGTGTGTGTGTGTGTTTATGGGTGTATGGGTGTGCTTGGGTGTGCTTCACTGCGCACATGCGCGCTTTTTCTTCTTCCCTTTTGTGTAATTGGGCTCTCTCCACGAACCGCTTTCTGGGTCCCTTTTTGCCTCTCTGCCTATACGTCTTTCCTTCTCCCTTTTCCTCTCCATACAAATCGGCAATTAGCCAATGCGCTGTACCACCCCCGCCACCACCCCCTCCCCCCTCTGCGCCTCGCTGCCCACCCACCCCCACTCTCGTGTGTCTGCTCATTCAGGGAAGGGGAGGAAGGCGCTCTCCTCTTACGTGCTTCTTCCTCCGCTTTCACCACGTCTTTGGTGGCTGTCTCTCTCCTTCGAACTCTCTCACTTCACATCGCGCGCCGAAGCCCCACTGTGCATGTGTTACGGTCTGTGTGTATGTGTGTACTTCTTTTCCGTTGAGCTGTTGTGGGCACGGTGCTGCTCATACGCAGAAGTGTGTGCGGCTGGGAAGAGAGGCGCAACGCAGTTTCGAACGACTGTCGTTCACCGTGCGGACAGTCATCTTCTGCACCATTCATCCGCCTCCATGGAAAGAGGCCAGTGTGCAGCGAGGGTGACACAATACAGCGTAGGTCCTCTTACCGCTCACTCAGTCGCCTCTGACGCTGTTCTGACACGTGCGCAGACACAGGCGTCTAGGACATACCCCGCACTGCTCTGCCTGCATCGATCTTCGCTACCCCTCTCTACGCACCCCACACGCCCACATGCTTCAGTCCTTTGTTCGTGGCCCCGAGGCGACAACACAGCCGCAATCCGGAACGCGGAAGAGTGATCCTCCCCCTCCACCCTCTCCATTATGCTTGTGTCCTTGCTTCTTCTTTTGTATGTTTTTTTATTGTTTCTGCCCTCTTCGTATCGTCTGGCCAATCCGACAAGCCAAACGTACGCAAACACACACACACACACACACGGACTGACAGGCTCTGAGTACCGGTGTGGGAGAAGGGATGCGCTACTGGTCGGCGAAGTGAGAGAGAGAGACGGCACAGGAGCGCGCCCGTCGCCATCGCCTCCGCAGCTGTGGCTTGCTTCGCTCGGTGCCGAGCGCAATTTCGCATTGGTGAGTGTGTGTGTGTGTGTGTGTGTGTGTGTGTCTCTGTATTTGAGTGAGGGGCCGCTCACGCGCCGCTCTCATTTTGATGACGCAGCGCCTTCTCACCCCCTTTCCGGGGTGTTGAGCCGCGCATCCTACTGCGCTTTGTGTTCCTGCCCTACAGCGCCCTCTCCCCACCCACCCGACTGCCCCTTTTCTCTTTCAGACGCGGGTGGACGCTGCAGGGCGATACGGGATCTGCCGCACGGCACCCCACCCCACCCCCTGTCCCCCATGCCCCCCCCCCTTCTCCTCTTCCTCATTGTTGCACATGTCAGAGAAGGCTACAAGAATACAAAACACAGAGAAGCAACAGTTAGTGGCTGCATTTGCCGGGGGCGGGGGGGGCGGCCGGCTGCAACGGCCGCGCTGCAGGCGGTGGAGAGCAGAGGGGTGCTGTCCCGAGGACACCAAAGCTACCAGCTCCACTTGCGGTGCCCCACTTCCGGCCCCTTTCCCTTGCAGCCCCCCCCCCCCCCGCCCTGTCCCGCCCTCTCCTCTTGTCCACCTTTGCGGGACCGACGTGTGTTGTCCCCCCCCCCCCCTCCCCTCCGCTCCACCCACCCATCCCCCTCAACCACTGCGTACGCTCAGTGATGGGGGAGACGGCGGGAAGCAGCCCCGTAATGCGGCACCGTTTCCTTCCTCTGCCCATCTCCCGCCTGTCCTCACCTCCACCACGCGTACGCGCGACTTGCTCGGGCCCCTCCCCCCCTCCTCTCCCGTCTGCCCCTTCACCTCTGCGCGTGGGACCACAGCGCCACGGGAACGGATACGACAATTAGCGCTCTCTCCCCCCCCTCCCCTCCTACCAGTTTCTGCCACGCCCCTCGCGGTGCAAGAGGCAATTTGAACCCCGCCAGCCAAGAAGGCGCACACGCACGCTGCCCCTCTCCCCCTCTTCCCATCCTCCACCGCACCGCCGCCGAGGCCGACCACTCCTGGTTCGTCCTCAGGAGGCTCCTTTAGGTAACGCTAAGAGAGTCCGTTCGCCTCGCCTTCCTTTGTTCTCTACAGGGGGGCAGCGTGACGTGTGCGGACGCTGCGCCTCTCCCCGGCACGGAAGAAATTGATGGACAAACGTGGGTTCGAACCCAACACTGCATTGAACTCTCTTTGCTCCTCTGCGGCGCGCCTCTCTCGGTAGCTGGCCCCTCCCTGTGTGTGACTCGTGCGTGCGGCGCTCCCCTGGCAGCTGTTCTTGTGGCCTTGCTTCGTCCTCCTGCTTGCCGTTCCGCCTTTTTCTTTTCTTCATTGCGCGTGGCTGCTCCTATTTCCCTGAATTCTGTGCGTGTAAACTCTTTCCGTGTGTGTCTGGGTGCCTCTCTTCGCGTTGTTCCTGTTTGCGTGCAAAAAACTGTGCGTTGTGAAGGAAGGGCACGTCGTCTCGTGAAGACGCTTTGCGTGCTAGGGTGTATCCCGCGCTATTGAGCACACACACACACACGTACTCACACCTCGTGCCTACAGCCCACTCGGCGGCTCTTTCCGCTACGCGCTTCGTTTCCCCCACGCCTCTCCGCGGTGGTGGTGTCACACGATTCTCCTTTTCACTGCCTTCACGTTGCGCCTGTTGACGCGCACTCGAACGTTGACGTGACTCTCGCTCTCTATTCTCACCTCCCGCTCACTGTCTGCGTGTGGTGTCCGTGTGTGTGACAGAGGGCGACAAGCCGCGCCCCCCCCCCTTGTCATAGCTTTCTTTGTTCAGTGCGCTCACTCCTCTTACCCCCCCCTTCCTCAGCCGTACTCTTGCATTCACTCGCGCTTTCTTGGCCTCGTGGAGGCTCTGTGTGTGTGTGTGTGTGTGTGTCCTACTCCTGAGTGCGCCATTTTCCCCCCTTCCTTTCTCCCGTGCCCGATCTCCGCTTCCGTGACACAGCCCGATACGGTGTTGGGCTTTTCAGCGCTCGCCGTCCTGCGCTGCCAGGCCGCGCTCTTCACTGCACCGCCCCGGCATACTTTTCTTTCCGACGCACGTCACCGGTTCGCACACAAAGACGCGAAGAACGCCTCTGCAGACACACGTCTGCTCCTACCCATGTCACTCTTTACGCGCGACATGCAGGCGCTTTTTGCGCCGCCGGCCGACACACCGCCGGCTCCCACGTCCGATGCAACGCGCCCTCGCTCGAGTCAGCCGGCTGGTGACAAGCCCGCAGCCACTTGCGCGCCCCGTGAAGCCAAGACGAGCCAACACGCCTCGCAGCCTTCAACTGCGAAGAGTTCGCCTGCGATGAAGCCGCAGGCACACGGCCCTCCGCCGCCTGCCGCCCTCTCCCACGCTACCACCACGGCGCCTCCGCACCCGCAGCGTCGCACCCGGCATCGCCGCACGAGTCCTGCGGTGGCCTCATCGCCCTCCCGCTCTCTCACACCCGCGTCCTCCAGCGACTCAGACGACGACTTTGTGTACGTGTTCGACCACGTCAACACCACCGAGGAGGCACTGGAGCGCATCCGTGCGGTGCAGCAGCCAGAACGTGCCGCCGCGAAGCGAACCAAAGGCTTCTTCTCGCGCCGCCTCGGGGGCTCGGCTACGAGTCTGACAGAGCTCACCTCTACCGCCGCAACGACGTCAAGGAAGATGCAGGGCGAGCTGCCAGCCACCATGGAGGAGTTCTACGAGTGTCCGCGCTACACCGTCTCGCTCACCGCCGCCCGCGGCGCCCTCTTCTCCGACGCCCTCTCCGGATTCCACTCGTACGTCGCGCGCGAGGAGGCGCAGCGGCACCAGCTGCGCGCGCTGCAGCAGCAGCAGCAGCATCCGCACCGCACCTCGGGTAAGCCAGCAACTGCCGCTGAGCAGACGACGCAGTATGTGCGCACGTACGATACTCAAGGCGGCGTCGTACGCACCAGCGTCGTCCCGGCGTTCTCGCCGACCATGACGCAGGAGTGGCACGCCGCCCTCGACGTGTCGGCGGGTTCGGCTGAGGGGAGTGAGAAGAAGCCGCACGGTGAAGCGCGTTGCATCGCCTCTGCTCCTGCCCCGGCACGCGGCGCCCCACCCGCTGCATCCGCGCCCCTCACTATCGCTGCCGCCTCGACAGCGCCGCCGGTCAGAGAGGAATCCGCAGCGGGGCAGGAGCAGGCCCCCGGCTCGCCGCGCGTGCCCGCCTCGTACATGTTCCTCATGCGAAGCCGTGACACAGAAGCAATGAGCCCTGTTTCGTCGCCCGCCCTCCCAGCTGTCTCGCCACCGGTGCCTTTCGAAGCCTCCGGCGCCCGCGCCACCGCTGCAGCCGCGCCCCTGAGCGCTCCCAAGGCGACGCAAGCCGCGCAGCAGCACGCAGGCCCCTCCCCGGCGCCACTGCCACCACCGCCCGCCCCGACTCCGGCGGCGATGCAGCAGACCGCGAGGCTCGAAACGGCGCAGCTGCAGGCGCTGCTGCAAGAGCGCATGTACCAGCGGGCACGTGTGCCAGTGGTGTTCCGCTTCCGCTACTCGCCCGAGTACGGCGAGACGATCGACGAGGTCAAACACCGTCACCAGCTGCGGGATCGCGTGCTGCAGAATCACGAGCGCCTCGCTGGCCCACGCGGCCTGACCCAAGCGGAGCGGCACGACATCATGAGCCGCTACGCCGACCCCAACTCGCTGGAGCATGAGTGGCCGTACGTCTGGGAGCAGTTTGTGCGCGACATCCCCCGCGAGACGCTCTTCATTGAGGACACGCCGTACCACGATGCTGACGACGCCCTCGCTGCAATTCTCAGCTACCTCGAGTACTGTTACGACCGCAGTCAGAAGCACATCAAGGAGAAGTCTGCCGCGGCGCTTGCGGCTGCCAATGGCGCGAGAGTGGCGCCTGCGCCGGCAGCGGCAGCAGCAGCGGCTGCACCGCCGCCGGCATCGGAGGATAAGGGCTTCTTCGAGTCCTTTCTGTCCGCCGGCACGGCTGCACTGAAGGGCGCCGTTGTCACGATGCGCTCGAGCCTGCCGGACTTCGTCGGTGACCCGCTCCTCGCCGTCTCCGGCTACGACCCGGCGCTCTACCACGCCTCACTCCTGTTCCCGGCCGACCCCAAGGCGCGCAGCGGTAAAGTGTTCGCGGCAGTGCGCGAAGTCGTGCTCGCCTCCCAGCAGTCCTTCATGGGCTTCCCGTACCAACTTCTTTGTGAGCAGGTCGGGACTGAGCGACTGGGCCTCGCTCTTGAGGCACTGGAGCAGGAGCAGGCTGCCGACGACGACTTGGACGACGAGACGGAGACGGAGAGGACGGCGCAGGTGACGCCGCTGGAGGAAGAGGAGCCCAGTGCAAGCCCCATCAACGTCATCAACGTCTCCGCCCCGATCCCCATCAGCAGATCAGACGGTGGCGAAGTGCTGGGGCGGGAGATGTCGGCGTCATTGCATTCCCCGCTGCACGGCTCGCGCGTGCTGCGTATTTACCAGAGCTTCTCCTCCCCGTCAAGCCTGACCAGGCGCGACGGCGACGCCGCGCACCACCACCGGCAGCACACCAGCCACGCTGTGGACGAGTGGAACGTGTCTTCCTCGTCCGAGCGCGCCGACGACACGGCACCGTCCGCCCTGTCGCCAGACGGATCCCCGACCACAGCAACGGCGACAGGCTCACCTCCGCCTCCGCCAACGTCTGCGAGTGCGCCGCCGACGCCTACCGCTGCCTTTGCGGAGGAAGCGCCGCGGCCGGCGACTGGGGAAGGCGAGCGGAAGCAGCTTCCTCGCCCTCCGCCGCTCGTCATCACAGCACCGCTGCCCGCGACCTCGTCAACAGCAGCAGCGGCAGCGAGGGAGGAGGGGGCGGAGAAGGAGCGGCGGCGGCGCCGCCAGAACGCAGCGCAACGACGCCGTGAGCGTCGCCGTCGCCGTCGCGGCCAGCTGCCTCTGCTCGTCGGAGAGCCGCGCGCGTTTGAGTTCACCGCCTTCCTTGAGCTGGTACGAAGTCGTGTGCTGGCCAAGGAGGTGCGCGATGAGCGCAAGGCCCGCGAGCAGCAGCGGTGCGAACGGGTACAGCGGATGCTGGAGAGGCAGCGGGAGCAGTGGCGCAGCGCCCCCTCTTCTCGCCAGGGGTCGCGGCAGGCCTCTTCTCCTTCGCTGGACACGATGAAGCACACGGACGACGCAGCCCCGCCGACGGCAGGCTCGCCCTCAAAGCACTCCACTGGACCAGCAGCAGCAGCGGCTGAGGCAACCCCCGCGCCGCGTCGGCTGTTCCGCGAGGACGTGGAGGGGTCGGCCTACCTCATTCCAAACCGGCTCATGCCGCCTCCCGCTGCGTTCGCCTCCGTGCCGCGTTCGCCTCTGTCTGCTGCGTCGGAGAGAGAGGCTGCGTTGCCACCCGAGACGCGTGGCATGCGCATTTGCCTTTACTTTGACGAAAAGCGCAACGCGCCGGTCGTGGTGGTGAACAAGCTGTTCCGGCTCTTCACTATGCCAGGGGTAGGCGGTCTCACGACCTCGGAGGATGAGGGGGAGGTTGAGTCGGTCGCGGCCCACACGGAAGCGGGTCCCGCGGCGGAGAAGTTGGAGGAAGAGGAAGGGCACCACGAGAAGGGGGCGAACGCGGCCCATCTTCCTCTGGCGCACGCATCTGCGCGTCTCCTGAGGGCACTGCCGCCACGTCCGGTGAGCCGTGAGAAGAGTTTGCTGCTTCTCATTCAAGTACAGTTCGCCCTCTTTACGCAGGAGGAGGCGGAGGTGCGGTGGAAGTGGTGGAAGCTGTAGAGGCGGGCAAGCATTGCAGTGCCAACGTGGCAAAATGCACAGACACAGCACGCCGTGGTGTCCACCGCAACGGTGACGATGCGCCGCCACGGTGTGTCACACAGACACACGCGCGCGGTTGCTCCAGTACGCTGTTTACGGTAGCCTTGGCAGCCACCAAGTACAGAAGTTGAGGTGCTGTACCCCCTCCCCACCCACCATCACCACTGGTGCACCTTATTGAACACCCGTGCGCATTAACTTGCGGACTTTTCCGTGTCGGTGCGTGCGTGTGTTTGCGTGTGCGTGTGTGTGTGTGTGTGTCTGCGGTGCAGTGAGGAGGGTGGGTCGAGAAAACAGTGGGACCCTCTCGTTTCCCATACTCTCCGAACCACGACGCTACGTCCTCCCCCCCCCACCCCGTTCCTTCCTGGGCGTGCTTCACTGTGGAAACTCAACCATGCGCCCCGCAAAGAGCATAACGCGGCCTCGCCTTGTGTCAACTTATATCGAGTAGGTGTCTGCGTCTGCGCGTCCCACTGCAGCACCACGGCGTGGGCGGCTGTGACCTGCTTCACGCTGCTTTTCCCGACGAGCGCGCTTGACATGCGGCACTCGCTCCGCCGTGTTGTTTCATCCCTGTCCTCTCCTCCACCATCCAAACGCTCCCGTTTCACCCTTCCTGCTCCTCCCTTACCTGGGTCCACTCACACCATCGGCCGCACTTCCGCTTGCACATGCACTCGCGTGTACCGATGGCGACCTTGCTGCCGAGGTGCGCCTCACACCTCAGCTCTCTTCGCACCCCACACAAACACACATTGTTGCACCCTCCCCCCCCCGCCCGCCCCTCGTGTGTGGAAACTACAAAGCACGGCGCGCCGAATGGCTTATCGTCACACCGTCCTCAAAAAAAAAAAAAACTACCGCCTTCTTATTGCGTGTGGCAGCGCCGCCTGTCGCGCTGACACCAACCCTGCTGTGTGTCGTACACTGACACTCCGTCCCACGTGTAGAGGTGGACTCAGCGTGAGTACGCGTGCTCTCGCAGTGGTGAGGGGGTCGTCACGGCTTACCAAGCAGAACCAGCGCACGGCGCTCTATCAAAACGCTAGCGCGACATCGCATACAAGACACTCTGTGCTATTTCCTTCTCGTTTTTTCTTTCTGTTGTTGCGTGAGGAGCGTGCGTGAGTTGTTGACAGGCGTCAAGGGACACGGTGGGGCACACGACTGAGGAACGGAGCACGTGCGCCCTCCTCCCTCGTGTGTAGTATTCTCCTCCCCACAAAGCCGCCCCATCCTGTCACCATTTCTCACACCGCAGAGCATAGCGAGATCTGCGCTTGCTCTCGATCTCGCCTGTCTGCGCCGCACCACACATCTCCCTCCTCCCCCTCCCTCTGCTTTCCTTTCCTCACATACAAGCAATACTCAGCGCACTGGCACGCTGAATCAGTGCACCACACGAAAGCAGAAGAAGACGCCAAAGTGAACGAAGCTCCGAGCGAAGGACTCTTGAGAGTGGAGAAGTGTGTGGTGCCCTTCCCTTCCTCCTCCTCCTCCTCCCCCCCCACCGTGCTCCTGTTGCACCTGTGTTGGTGTGTTGTCTTGCCTTGTGCACTCCTCGCCGTATCTGTAGCGGCCCCCGCGGCGAAGGCGCGTCCCCCCTTTCTATACTCCTTTTCTTTTTTCTCTTTTACAGGCCAACGCCGCGCAAACTCACAGGCAAGTCGCGGAGAGAGGCAGACGCAAAGGTGGTCTACTGCTGTGCTGCTTTGTTTCTTTGCCTCTTTGACGTGGAGTGGGTGTGCGCGTGCGTGTCCTTCTCTGCGTATCGTCCTCGCATGTGCATCCCGGCCACTCCGCGCACTACCCTTTCAGCTCGCTGCCAGAGTTCTCAGCTCTCCTAGGTTTACCCTTCTGCCTTTCCTTCCCCCTATCTCACCCACTACTCGGTTTTATCTTTTTTCCCATTCCTCCTCCTCCTCCCCCTCCCCACCCCTCTCAGCCGCCTGCACAACTGGTTCTTGTTTTTGTTAGCTGTTTGTCGCCCCTCCTCCTCTCTCCCGTGGTGCCTCTATTCCTCCGTCAGTGTCGTCTCCCCTATTGTGAAGGGGCGTTGGGTGTCCCTCTGCTCACTGCCGCCCTCCGCTCCCTCGGTTTTTTTTTTTGCAGGCGCGACTTGTGGTACGCGGCTGTGTGTATTTGTGGACGGCGCAGTGCAGCATCATGTCGTCGCCGATGGTGGGCAAGACCCTGAAGGCGGAGGAGACAAGGCCGGCGCGAAGTGGCGCACGGTTCCTCTTCCACGGCGTGCTGCGGCGAATTCCTGGCTACGCCTTCTTCGTCGTGCATCTCTGCTTTATTCACATCCTGTGGGGACAGCTGGTGGACCAGCTCTTCAACTCAGCGCTCACCTTCGCGGACACGAACGCCAGCAAGCGCGACTTGGCTGCCGACACCGCAGTGCGCATGTACCACGGCATCCGTCACTCAGTGGACCAGACCTTGCTGCACGGCTTGACAGACGTTTTCAGGACAAGGCGTGGAACCGGTTTTGCCGGGGCGGTGGCGGCCTCTCGCGCGTGTGGCGCCTTCCTGTGGATGTCGCCGTCCAGCATGGTGCTCTTCTTCGGTCTGGCCTTCCTGTTCTCCAATGCACTTCTGGCCGCGGCGCGAATCTGCACGGCGTTCCTCGGCAGTCTCACGGCGCCGTGCCGCGGCCGCCACACGCTCGAACGAGGCGGTTCGCGGCGGCCCGTCCCGCTGCACATCACGGTGCGTTACGGCAACGGGTACGACAGCGTTCTGCGCTTCGCCCTTGCGGCGGTGGAGCTGACGTGGTTCATGAGCTACCCCGTCCTCAACTCGCCCTCCTTGGTGGCCGGCGGCGTTGATCAGAAGGGCGGGCATGCAGCGGCGGCTGTCGCGGGTGCGGAACCGACGTACGCGTCGCTGCGGCAACTGCAGGCACGGCAGCAGGCCATCGCCAGCTTCCAGATCGAGGCCTCGCTGTTGCTTCCACCGCAGCTCTTCGACTCAACGGCCGAGGCCGTCGCAGCGGGGCGGCTCGTGCTTCTCTTCGTGAAGCTGGTACTGGGCTTCGTCGTCGCCCTCGACGCGCAGCGGCTCTTCCACGCCATTGTGGGGGTGCGGCCCCTCTTTGTGCCCAACGGCTGGGAGCGGTGTCCGGTGTGCGGGGCACTGTGGAAGCGCTCGCGCAAGGCCGCGAGTGCGTTGCACCTCTGCCCCATTGTCCTGAGCCCCACGCCCCTTACCGCGGACGCCCCGGACGACTCCGGGTCCTCTGACGCGGATTCGCCAAGGCGCCAGCGACTCGCAGAGCCGCCCGCGCAGCGCCCCGGCGCCGCCTTCCCAGATCCCAACACGGCCTCCTTCGCGGCGCTCGTCACCGACAGCTGGATCAGCCCGGTGCTCAACTTCACGCTGCTCGCCCCACTCAACATCTTCGCGCCGCCGCCACTGTCCTCGATCCACGACGACGGCCGCGGTCACTGGCTCGCGCTGCTGCGGGTCGTCGACCGCCTGCCGCGGCTCGCCCGCTCGCTGCGCACGCGTGAGCGGATAGCGAATCCGGCGTGGTCGCTCTGGCAGCGTCGGCACGAGCCGCCGACGGCGGACGAGGTGGGGTGGCTGGAGCGCAGCTTCATGGCTGTGACGCGGCCGGTGCGCCGCATTCTCTCCCGGGCCTTCGCTGTTTTCTTCTTGCCACCCTCGGCCCGATCGAGCAGCCGCCACCCCGGTGAGTTCGGACCACCGCGCACTGGCGCCGCTCTCTTCCGCACCTTTCTGCGACACCCCAGCGGCCGTGAGTTTGTGGTTGTGTGCGTGCCGCTGAAGCTGACTCAGGACCTGCTCTCACTGCTGGCGCCGCGCGTTGTCAAGGCGCTGGTGACCTTCTTGAAGGAGGTGAGCGTGTCGAACGCTATGGTGCGCCACACCTTCCTCGGCCGCGGCATGCTCATCTGCCTCAGCCTCATCCTTGCCGTGTCGCTGCAGGCGCTCTTCTTTCAGCTCTACCTCACCCACCTGTACGCGTCGTGCGTGAAGGCCACGTCGGCCCTCAAGACGCTGCTGCTGCGGCAGTCCCTGACGACGCCGCTTGCGTACACCGGCGGTGGCAAAGCCCGCGCGGGCTCGGCTGCAGCAGCAGCGACAGCGCCGGGCAGCCCGGCGAGCCCCCAGTCCCCCGCACGGTCTCACGATAAGGGCAGCAAGACGGAGGTTGCGGCGTCACCGACGGCGAAGGCGGCACCGGAGGCGTCAGCGCCGGCGCCGGCGACCACGAGTGCGACGTTGTCGCGCGAGGGTGAGGTCATGGCGCTCCTCACGGTCGACACCACCAACTGCGGTGACTGCATCATCTTCCTACACAACGTGTGGGGCCACCCGTTCGTCATTGTCTCGTCCCTCATGAGCATGTACTCGTATGTCGGCCTCTTCTCTACGCTGGCCACCTTTGCTGCCCTCGTCGCCCTCATCCCGCTCAACCGCAGCAGCGCGGCCCGGGTCCGCACGGCGCAGCAGCAGGCGAAGAACAGCGAATCGCGTCTCAGCGACCTCACCGCGGCCCTCTCGACCATGCGCACCGTCAAGTCCATGGCTCTGGAAGAGTGCCTTGTCGGCCGCATCGAGGAGGTCCGCGTGCGCGAGAGCGAGGGCATCACGCGCGTCGGCCGCGCCGAGAGCGTGGCGGCGGCGCAGACGGAGGTGACGACCCTGCTGGTCGCGCTGATGTGCTGCGGATCGTACCTGCTCACTGGCGGCACGATGGACGCGGCGGTGCTCGTCCCGACGATGGCAGCGCTGCAGGTGATGCGCTTCCCTGTGTGGACGCTGCCGCACCTGTACTCGCAGGTGTCGCGCGGGTACACGTCGCTGCTGCGCATCGAGCATTACTTGACGGAGCAGGAGGCCGGAGAGAGCGCCAGCGCCGCGTACGTGCAGCACCGCGATGGAGCGCCGCGCGGCACTGGCGGCGCAGATGGCGAAGCCACGCAACAGCCCGTGGCGACGGCGGCGGGGGCGGAGCCCTCCCGCGCCGTGGCGCCGCCAGTCGTGAGGCGAGGCGAGGTGCGGTGCGTGCGCGGCACCTTTGCGTGGAACACGCAAGCCGCGGTTGCAGAGCAGATGGCCCACGGCACCGCGCCCACCTTCAGCGCAGCGCTCCGGCCGCCACCGACAGGCGCGGGCAGCGGCGCGACGGCTGAGGAGGCGACCGGGAGCCCGCTCTCCAGCACCTTCTCCAGCCCGCGGCAGGGCAGCTCGCGTTCGGTGGTGCTGCGCGACGTCGACGTCGCTGTGTCGGCTGGGGAGTTCGTGGTCGTGCACGGCGCCACAGGGTGCGGCAAGAGCGCTCTTCTACTGGCCATGCTGGGCGAACTGTACAAACTGCCCACCGACGGCAGCCCCTCCGCTGGCCCCGGGTTTCAGGTTGGCGGACGGGTGGTGTACTGTGCCGAGGTGCCGTGGTTGCGGCAGGGCACCGTGCGCGAGAACATCCGCCTCGTCGCCGACGACGCGCCGGAGAGCTCGACGGAGCGGGAGTGGTACGAGCGAGTGCTGGAGGCGTGTGCGCTGCACACCGACGTCAAGGCCCTCGCGAAGGGCGACCGCACGATGGTGGGCGAGGGCGGCTCAAAGCTGTCGGGGGGGCAGCGGGCGCGAGTGGCGCTGGCGCGTGCAGTGTACCGGTACAGCGAGACGGACGTCTTCATCCTCGACGATGTGCTCTCCGCGTTGGATGTCGAGGTGCAGAAGCACATCATCGCCCACCTCTTTCACGGGCTGCTCTGCTCTACTGCCAGCGACGCCGTCGCCACCGCACCGCGCCGCGCCAAGACGATCATCCTCGCAACGCACGTCGCCGTGGGACTCCTGATGCCGGACCGCGTGCTCTCCATCTGGCCAGACGGCACGCTGCACGAGGACGGCATCCACCGCGCCCCAGCCGTGGAGGAGGTGCTCCGACAGAAAATCGCGTGGCGCACGGCGGCGGCAGCGGCGGCGGAGGCTAAAGACCAGCGCCGCGCCGTCGAACACGACGCTGCTGCGGCGCAGCGGGGTGACACGTCTCCCGGCACAGCCGCACTGCCGCCGGCCGTCCATGGGTCGCCGAAGGCGCCGCCCGCAGCGCCGCCCCTGGCAGCAGCCGGCATCAACTCCCTGCTGCCGCGCGCCGCCGACTTGCATCGCCTCTTTGTTGAGTACATCGGCAGCGGTCGGCTCCTGTGGTGTCTGGCGCTGAGCGTGGTGATGCAGCTCTTCCGCACCCTCATGGACAACTGGCTCGGCGTGTACATCTCCCTCTATGACAAGCGCAAGGCGGCGTTCGAGACGATTCTGCGCAGCACGAAGTCGCAGCGCGCGCGCAAGGTCATGCTGGACGTCCTGTCGCTCGTCGTGACACGCGGCGACAAGACTACCGCGGCCCCACAGGCGCCGCCGCCGGCGCCGGCTCCCCCACTGATGACCGTGCTCGGCGTACCCATCGCGTGGCACAACCCATTCGTGCTCGACACCGTCGCGGCGCAGTTTCTCGGCACCTACGCCTTCATCGGCTTCAGCGCCGCCTTGCTGTCGATGCTCCGCACCGATTTCTTCTTCCGGTCGTACCAGCGGATGGCTGACGCGCTGCAGCTGCACGCCGTGCGCAAGCTGTTCAAGGCGCCGGTGTCGTACTTTGATCGCATCCCATCGAGCCGGCTCCTGCAAATCCTAAGCCGTGACCAGGAGGTGGTGGACCGGGCCTTGGGGGAGTCGGTGCAGCTCATCTTTTTGACGGTGCTGCAGCTTCTTGGCATGGTGTGCTTCAACGCCTTCCACTTTGGCCCCTTCATCGCCGTGTTGCCCATCTCGGCGCTTCTTTTCTACCACCTCACGGTGCGCTTCCTGTCCTTCACTAAGCAGGTGCGTGCGCTTGAGGGCGTGCTGCAGAGCCGCGCGCTGGCAGTGATCAAGGACGCCGTGAACGGCGCCGTAACGGTGCGCGCTTTTGGGGCGGTGATGAAGGAACAGCTGGTGCGCGAGATGAACGAGGCCCTTGACGCCGTCCACGTCGCCGCCAATGCCGGTCTGACCGCAGACCGCTGGGTCGCCCTGCGGCTGGAGTTTGTGGCACTCGCCTTCACATCTGCGCTGGCTCTTCTGTCGGTGATGACAGTGTGTCTCTCGCCGACGGCGTCGGCTGGCAGCGCGGCCTTCGCAGGGCTCGGCATCATCTCGAGCATGACGGCGTCGCGCTCGCTTTCGATGCTGTGCCGCCGCTTTGGCATGTTCCAGAACCAGTTTGTCAGCGCCGAGCAGCTCCTACGGCTCGAAGAAGAGATTCCGGCAGAGACGGCCCCGGCGGCTGCGGACTCGACGACCGACGACGAGCCTACAGGGTCAGGGCAGGAGGGCAGCGCGGCGAAGGCAGAGGCGGCAGAGATCGGAGTGCACCCGCTGCTTGACGTGCGTCACCTCTGCGCCAAGTACCAGCCGCAGCTGCCGTGGGTGCTGACTGACATTTGCTTTGCCCTGCGCCAAGGCGAGTGTGTCGGTCTGATCGGGCGCACCGGCAACGGCAAGTCGTCGCTTTTCAACGCGCTGCTGGGGCTCATGGACGTGGTGGAGGGTGAGGTGCTCGTGCCCGCGCAGCTGCTCACTCCGCCGGCGCCGCACCACGCGGTAGTCAACGCGCTCGGTCTATCGCAGCACGCGTTGCGCAAGCACTACTTCCAGCTCGTCTCGCAGGAGCCGTTCCTGCTGCAGGGCACGTGCCGCAGCAACCTTCTCCTCGGCTACGACGGCGCAACAGGGGGCGACGCTGCGGTGCTCGATGTGCGCCTGTGCGAGGTGCTGCACAAGGTTGCGTTGGATGAGCTGCTGGCGCCGTCTCAATCCGAGAGCGACGGTGCGCAGGAGCTAGCGGGCGACTCGGTCGCGCTGCCGTGCGGGAGCAGCGCCGACGCGGCGATGCGCGTGCTTGACCACCCCGTCACGGCTGGCGGCTCGAACCTATCCGCTGGGCAGCGGCAGTTGCTCTGTCTTGCACGCGCTATCCTGCACCGCCCCCGCGTCGTGCTGCTGGACGAGGTCAGCTCGCGTGTCGACCGTCGCACAGATGACCTTATCCAGCGCGTCATCAAGGAGGAGATGCTCGGCCGGAGCGGCACCGGCGCAGCACGGGACGGTGTCAAGAGCGGCGTCCTTCTCATCGCACACCGTCTGGAGACAATCATCTCGCTGTGCGACAGCGTCGTTGTCGTCGAGAAGGGTCGGTGCGTGGCGCACCTTTCCAAGGAGCAGGCAAGCAGCCTAGAGGACCTGGAGTCGTTTTTGTGACAAGCCCACTCGCAGAAGAGTGCCACCTGTGGTGGACGTGCTTTTAATTGTTGTTGGTAAAGGCCACCGTAACGAAGGTGTGAATTGGGGCATAGACACACACACACACACACACAGACACACTCGAACTCTCAAGGAAGATCGAGACGCGAATACAGCAGCCTTCCGAGTAGCAGGCAGAGCACGGCAGCGCGCCCTCCGCCAAGGCACCGGACGCACATGCGGCGCGCCCCGGCACGCACCCGTTGCCTTGGAGCAACGAAGACGCATCAAACCAGCTCCAGCTTGCTCGCCTTGTGCCAGTTCCCTGGTGTCCAACCATCCTCTTGTTTTTTCCCTCTTACCCTGCCGACTCCCCGTCAGCGATCCCCGACACGCCGCAGACGAGCGGGCGACATTTGGCATCCCCTCATCCGGGATGGTCGCTCGAGGGAGAACTGACGCGTAGCGCGGGAGCCGCAACGCACATAGACACGCCGCCATCCACAGAAAAGGGCAGCACTCCACTTATCCTTAAGAAGCGACCCGTCGCCGTTACTGAATGTCGCCTCCTTCCATTCCTCCACCACCACCGGCCCTCTGTCCTTCTCGCGAGCCCACCGTCTTCAGGGAAGCGAAGCGAGAGACAGAAAAAGAACTAGACAGTTGCGCACCCTTCATGTCGAAACGCTAGTGCTTTTTGTTGCCCTGCTGTTGATGACGCGACTTGTCGCCAATGATGGATGTCTCCTCCGTTCATGTCTCTCCTTTTTCTTCCTCGCCAGTCTTCGCACCGTTTCTGTCACGCTAACCCTTCCGAAGAAAAAGAAAGACATCCTGCACGTCCGCTGGTTCGGTAACGGCGCCGATACGTTTGTTACCCCGTACCCCTTTCAGCATTTTCTTTGTTTTTTAATCCCACTGGTGGCTTTCTATACACTCTGCCTTGTGCCCCCCCCCGCTATGTCGGTTACTATGTCAGCTCCCACCTCCTACCCCACCGTCCTCACTCCAGGGCAAGAGTATCGAGAAGGTAGGGGCTGGGACGCCAACTCCCTTGTCGAAGCCCAGCAAGCAACGGCGAACACTCCCGTCCTGTTGTGTGAACGCCTCTGCGGTATCCGAAACTGCGGCTTGTTGGTTGAGAGAGATTTGATGGGATCATGGTCGCCATGACGACCCACGATGGATGCGACATGGCGCGACCGATGCACACATGCCGTAACCCATTCACCCCTCATCTTAAACTCTCTCCCACAATAACCACGTTCATTCGATACGGACATTCAAGGAGCCTGAAGGCACGATATTCAGAGACTTGCACGCCGTGTGCAAGCACTGGACTCCAGGCCTGGTGTTCCCCACGACCCGTGCTTCTGAGCAGCGGACGCCACAACGTGGTGTCCCTGCCCTTTCAACCCCCCTACAGCAAGGCACTGCCAAGAGCAACCAGGCCCACCCAAGCCCATCCGTCCGACCCCTCGCGTGGCGGGCATGATGGGTGGATGCCTGCTGCGCACGCTGTGGGTCCTTCAAGGCAACCACACGCAGTGGACGCTCGCGCCAGCTGCGAGGGGAAACCATGGCTCCCACAGTCCGGACCCAGGTCCGCCAGGCGGTGAAGCGGGAATGCGCCGGCCACGTGCACTTGCGCGAAAAGCTGGGGAGGGCTCTCGGACGCCTCGGTGCGATCGCGGCCACGAACGCGCCAGCACGGAACTCGGAAGAGGTTCTTCGCGACCCGTCCACAAAGACGGGGGCGGGGACGTGACTGCCCGCTTGATGGGGGCGGCGGCCCGGCTGGGTGCCACACTGGCCCCTGTCCAAGAGCTACGCGCGCAGCAGGCGAGCACGGCCCAGCGTCAGGGGTGTCTTGAATTCAAGTTGGCATCTGATGCGGGCACAACTTGACGCAGCACGGACGAGGCACGCGCCTTTCCAGCCCAGCCCCCCCACCACCACCACCACGACGCCGCAAGATGAGGCTGCCTCCTCGCCACGGGGGGGTGGGGCTGGCACGGCGGGGGACGCGCGTGCCCGCGGCCCCGGGATCGCGCGCGCGGCCCCCCGACCAAGAGGAGGCGGGCGCCGCCACCCCCCGGTGAGAATTGGACCCCACGGGCACCGGCCCGCGGGGGCACGGGCCATCGGGAAATTGAGAAGCCCCCGCAGGGGATCTGTTGCGCAACGAGGCCCCGCGCCCTGGCGGTGCCGGACACCCCCAGGCCCCGTCGCGACGGCCAGGGCGGGCGGCCTGGAACGGCGAGCACGAAGTGGCGTTTGGGCCCCACCCCGTGCGCGGCCCTGCGCACCCGATGACGTGGACGGCGCCCCCCCCTCCCAACGCCCGTAAGGAGAACAGCCACGACCCCGACGCGCCACAGAAACCCCCCCCCCCATGGGCCCGGGGGACAGGACGCCAGGGGGCCGACGGCCGCGACGCCTGAAGGGGGCGTTGGGTTGCTCCAACCGCAACAGAGCTGGGCACAAGCAGGCGCCCGGCCCCCGCCCCCCTGACCACGGAAACCGGCCAGCGGGGGGGCGGCCTGGCGGGGCGATGCGCGCCCCTGGGGGTGTGGACAGGGGACAGCCCAGCTGTACCCCTCGGCACAGGGGAGCCGGGCGGGGGGCCGCGGCGGTCACACGACGCCCGGCCCCGCCCGGGCCCCCCCCCGCCCCCGGGAAGGCCCAGTACCCAACCGCGGAACGACCACATTGTCCCCGGGGCCGAAGGCGCTGGGGCGCCCCGAAAAGATGAGGACGGGGCCCAGCACCCGGCAGGCGAAACGGCGACGCCGCCCGCGCGGACGACCGCGCCGAGCCCTGGGCGGGGCCTGGGGCCCCCGGAAGGGGATCTTTCCCGCGCGAAAGGGCCGACCGGCGCCACCGGGCCTCGCGGCGGTCCAAAGGGCAGCCAAGACCGAGCCGGGCAGGGCGCGCCGATGCCCCACGATGGGGGCGCGGGAATCTTTGGCTGCGTCGCACCCAGGGGTGCGGCGGGGCCAGGCGTCAATCCCAGAGCCACCACCCCGCGCACCCAACGAAGCGGGGGGCACTGCTGGCCGCGGCACAGCTGGCCCTCCGGAACCCTCCCCCCCCCCCCAGCCGCGGGCGACACCAGCGAACCACACCGACCCGCTGGACATCCCGACCGCCACGGCCCGCCGCATGTTCCCCAGGATCGTCCCACGAAAAATGAGTGCGTCCCATCGCGCTGAGCCCCCCCCCCCGCGCCGATTTGCATGGCGCCGCAGGCCCCACGTTCTGGAGTGGGGTCGCCGCAAACACCCCAACGGAACGAGCCGCGGAACGCCCCGCACCCGGGGGGGCCAAATGGCAACACCGGCGGCCGACGCGCCGCTGCGGCGTCGAAAGCCCCCCTCACCGGAGACGCACCCCCGGCGCCCTTCGCTGTCGCACTTCCCCCCCCCCCCCCGCCGCCACGCATGTCGACACGGGCCGAGCCGCCCCCTGCACATTTCCGCCTGGGGCATGCCAGGGGCACATGTCGAGATAACAGCCGGCGCCGATCGAAACCACGCCGGTGTCGGGGGCCTTGGGCAGGGGGGCGACCCCAGGCCGGGTGCACTCCCAGGCCGGGTGCACCCCCCGAGCTGAACCCCAGGGGATGGATACGCTGCCGCTTATTGGGACAAGGCGTTCGCAACCTTTACGGGCACATTCGTCCCGAGAACGCTGCTGTTCATGAACCATTTCCCCTTTCGCACCCGGCACCCCAAACTCGGCTTTCACGGCGGGCCATCCCTTTCGAACGGAAAAAGGGGACCCGCAAACCCCGCACCGCGACAGCGTCTTTGGGATGGGCCCGAAACCAGAAAACAATACAAACACGAATCCCCCCCCCCAAACCAACCCCCGCCGCCGGGGCGCGGAATTTAAAAAAACCAACGGCCAGCCCCCGGAAAGCAGACCCGTTCCCCGCGCGGCCCTGGATTCTTTAATGCCCTCGGCCAGAAAAAACCAGCCCCGCCGAGCTGGCGTGGTGGCGCGGCGGCCAACCCTTTCGGCAGCACAAAAGAAACAGCGAAACGAAGCGCAACCGCCGTATCCGACGCGTGGGGCTTTCCGAAATCCGGCGACTTCCCACACGCGGACACCCGCGCGCCACTTTGGGGAAAACGATTCCCCGCGGACCACGTGCCAAAAGCGACGGCGCGGTGGGCCAGTGCGGGGGGGTGGGGAAAACACCCGCCCGCCGCGCGCGGACCAGCTTCGGAAAACTACGCAATTTGCTTTGACAATCGGAAAGGCGATGGGGAAGAAAGCAGACGGCGGCCGGTGGGGGGGCGCCGCGGCCGGGGGGGGGGGCGTTGGCGCCGCGGGAGGCCCCCCGGCCCTGGCCCCCCCCCAAGCCAAAGGCGCCCCCCGGCTCCTGCCACCCGGCCAAGGGATGCGGGGAACACACCGCCGCTTTCCCGACCGCGCCTTCGTCGCCGGCGTGCGTGCGGACTCGCCATTGTTTGGGGCGGCGTGGGCGCAACCCCCCCCCACAACCCCCGGGCCCTGGGAAGCGCCAGCAGCCCCGGGCAAGAAAAAGGAACGCCGGGGCTTTTTTCAGGAAAACCCCGGGGCCACCCAGGCCCAGCCACCCCGCTTCCCCCGTGGGGAGGGCGGCGCGTGGGGGGGGTCGGCCCGGGGGGAGGGCACCCCCGTGGACCCCACCCAGCACCGAAAAGGCTTTACGGTTCCCGCACCCCCCCGTTTGCCCCCCCGCAGCCGCAAACCCCAACGCCCTAGCTGACCGAAACATAGCGACGGGGCGGGGCTCGGGGAACCGTCGTGTAAAAAGCCGGGGGGTGAAAAAGCAAGCGGTGGGAAATTAACGACGGCGGTCAAAAAGGAGAGGCTTGGAGAATCGCGCTTAATCCCCGGAGAAGGCTCTTTGGGGTCGGGGCCGGCGGCCGCTTTCCCCCAGCTGGGTGGCGCCCCCTTCCCCCATGGGGCAGGTGGGGCGCCGCAAGGCCCGCCGCTGGCGGGCGCACGGGCGCGCCTTTTGCGGGGTGGGGGCCAAGGTTTCAGCGGCCCTTCGCCCGCAGGACGTCTCCGAAGAATCGGGCTGGCGTGTCTCCGGGGTCGTTTTGGCGAGGTTGAGTTGGTTTCTCCGGCGGGAAGGCGTTTCATCGGTGGGATGGGTGGGCGGTTTCTGGGGGTGGTTTTCTCAGACCCTATGAAGAGAACGGGGGAAACGGAAAAAAGAAGAAAATGTGGTCAGGGGATGGGATCGGTGGCCTCGGTCAGTTTGGAAATGCAGGATTCCCTCCTTTACTTACACCCCCTGTCTGCCCTGACTCCCCTGTTTCTGCGTTTATTCCCCGCACTGGGCGAAGCGCCGGCCAGTGTGAAGGCCTCGGTCTTTCAAGAGAATCCCACCCGCCCGCCCCCGGCCCCCACCACAGCAGAGGCCCATGAGTTGGGCAGTGTTTCCCAAGCGCTTCGCATTGCCGCGATGTGTTTGGGATCAGGCTGGGGCCGGGAAAGAAAGCCAAACACTGGGAGGCCCGGGGGCGTTTTCAGGGGGGTACCGGTGGGCGGGGGGGAGAAGGTGGGTCTTGGGGAATGGTGTGTTGGCCCGGGCCTCACAGGTTATGCGTTCCAAAATGCCGTGACACATCCTCCACCCTGGCCTTCTTAACCTTATTCCCGCGAGCGGTTTGGTGCCCGGCTAGCCCGGGGCTGTGGCGTGGAGGGAGGGGGGGGTGGCGGCCCCGTGCCCCGAAGCCCGCGCCCCGCCGGCGATGTGTTTGGCGACGGCTGCGTCGCGCCCCGGCTTTCGCTTTCGCGCAACCCGCGGCCTTTTGGGGTGTGGGGGGCGCGGGTGGGGCCTCGCCGTATTGATTGTTCATTCCCGTGAGGGGTGCGGGGGTGGCCCTCGGGGCTGGTTTCCCGCGGCGGTAAAGGGGACCCGGGGGCCGGGGGGGGGGCCAGTGCGGGGTCCAGGGCCCGGGAACCCGGGCGATCGGCGTGGGGACGCCCCACCGCCCCCCCCCCCGCCCGGGCTTTCCCCCCCTCCCCACGGGGCCGAGGCGCGGGTGTGGAAAACCCCCGGGGCCACAGCCAGTGGGCGGCATTTCCCTCTTGACTTGGCGTCGGGGTGGGCTTGCGCGGCGGTGGTGGCGGGGTGGGGCGCCGTTTCGTAAGGGTCGCGGCCGGGGGGAAAAGGGGGGGGGCATCCCCTTCCCGGGGCCCCCCGAGCCAGCTACAGAAACCACCCCCCGCACGCTTCCCAGGCGGCCGGGTGGCGTGGCGACGGCCTCGCCGCTGGTTCCCTGTGATGGGGGGGGGGGGGTGGCGCCGTGATTTCCCACCGAAGGTGTCCGGCAAACGCGCGTTAGTGCGGGGTTGGGTGTGGCGGGGTTCTCCGGGCCTTGTGACGGGGGCGGAAAGGGGGGGGGGGGGCCACAATTAGGGGCCAGGTGGGCGGGTGCGGCCGGTTTTTGAAGTGAGTGAATCCCCTCCACGCTTACAACGCCTGTCTGTGTGGTTTCTCGTGTTTTTCTCTTTCAATGTACGGTTTTGGAAGCAAACCTTTGTAGCAAAGCGAGTCGCGTGTCTTCGGAGCCTGCGCTACAAAACCCCACACCTTGGCTCCCTCGTGGTTCCCCCGTGCAAGAAGCTTGGTCGAGACTCAGGCCCCTGCCCTGGGCGCTAGTAAGAAACCGCACTTCAACACAGCGTGGGGACCGGAGCACAACTTCCGAAAGAGGCGAAAAGCTCACGAAACGTAGGCACGTTCTTGCTGCAGCTGGTGCAAACGTGGTCACTGCCGGAGGCCGTAAGCGGCGGACGCCAGACCCGACCTCTTCGCCAACACCGTGCGGGGAGCGACCGCCTCGGAGGAGCGGCGATACCCCGACGGCTTCCCTGCGTTGCGGGTACTGGACCCCCCACCACCTGGGGTGGTTTGGCTTCGGTAGGGGAAGGAGCTCTAAGCTTCCCCACCTGGGGTGGGCAGTGGACCTGGAAACCGCGTTGAGGTGGCTCCCGTTTTTCAGGTCTCGTGTTTTTGTGCTTTTGTCAAACGCTAGGCAGCCCTTCTTTCGGCGGGGGGGGGGGGGCGCTGGCGTCTCCGAGCGTTTTGCCCGCCAGCCCTCGTCCCCCCCCCGTGGTGGAGGCCTACGGTTTCCCGTAGGGCCCCTGGGTTCGGCGGCGTCCCCTTCGCGCTTCGCATTGTGATGGAATTCTTGGGATCGGGCTGCGGCCGGGAAAAGGGGAAAACACAAAGAACCCAGCGGCGTTGTCAGCGGGCGTTTGGCTGGCGGGGGTCGGGTGGGCCCTGGGGGATGACGGTGGCCCGGGGCCTGCGGGTTGTGCGTTGCAAAAGTGCCGTGTCACAACCCCAATTCGTGGCTTCATCCAGTCTGCTGCGGCCGGTCGTCTTCCTTCAACGGATGTGGCCGCCGCGCGCTCTGGATGGGTCGGCCGTGTGTGGGGGGGTGGCTGTCTGCGCCTCCGGGTTTGTCTGGGGCTGGGGCTAAGCGCGCCATGGCGGTGGGCGGTGGGGTATGCGGGGCGGCTGGCGCTGGGCAGGGCTGCTGGGGCTGCTGGGGGGTGGGTTGGCGTTTCCATGGGGCCGCTGTCCCGCTTGGAGTGTGGGGTAGCGGGGGGGGGGGCGATGCGGTGGGGCCTGGAGGTCGCTTGTTTCGGGGACGGGGTGGGGGGCGAAATCGGTGCGCGGGGCGCGTCTCCCAGCTCGCCGGTGTGTGGTTCCCATGGGGTACCTGCGTTCGCAGGGTTTGTTTCCGTTCGCGGTGGCGGCGCGGCGCCCGTCGGGGGTGGGGGTGGGGGCCAAGGCGTCTCTTTGGGGCCGCACGTCCCCGGGGGTTGAGGGGCTTTCCCCAGGGGTTGCGTTGCTCAGCTCGCGGCCGAGCGGGCGGCCCGCGCGGCGGGGCGTCGCGGGTGGCGCACGGACGCCGGCGTGCGGGGGTGCGACGCTTTTTGTTTTTGGGGGCGCTTCGGGGATTTGCGGTCAGCTCCCGCCCCCGCACAGGGGCCACTTTTTACGAGGCGCCAAACGGCGGTGGCGAGGGGGGTGGGGGGTGGGGTTGGGGTTTGGGGCATTCGCAGGGCGGGCGGCGGGTTTCACTCTTGATCGCGTGCTTCGCTCGCTTCATGTGGCGATCCGCGTTGGTGATGGTCGCGCCCTGGGGTGTCCTGCGTTGGGTCGTGGGCTTGGCCTGGGAAGCGGGCAATGCAGGGGGCGTTCCTTCAAGAAAAACCAGCTGAGGTCTTGTCTTTTTTTCACAGATTTGTGACGGAGCATTAGAACTCATTCTTTTTGCACACCTCGTTCAACGGCTGCGACGCCGTCTTGCCTGTCCGCTGCTTGCGCCAGTACAGCGTCGCGTACGACGGCCCTGGCGTTTCCACAGGCTTGTACGGCATGCGCCCCACCATCCCGCTCACGCTCATGAAGCGAAACGTTGACAGCCGGTCGCACTTGGGGCAGTGGTCGGTCCGGGTAAGGAGCTTACGTGTGAAACTGTTGGACACGAGAAACTCGTAGGCGTAGCCGCATTTCAAGCACGAAAACAACGCCATGGGTGTGCGGAGAAGGCTGTGCTGGTGGGGGAGGCTCTTGAACGGATTGTAGAGGGGTCGACGGTGCGCGGTGACTAAGGGACCGCCGACGAATGGCCAGGATCAACTAAGCAGTGCGTGCGGCTAGCAAATGTAAAAAAAAACGAGAGGGCGGAAGGACAGCAGTGACGGAAGGCGACATTGAGGCGGTGGGTGGCCTTAGACTCGCAACAAGCAAGCCTTTCGCTGGAGCTTTTGGCAGATCTCAGCCGCGTTTCCGCAAACAGCTGCAGAGCGTGAGCTGCGCGATCGCGCGTGCGCGCCTGTTGTCTCCCACCGTGAACCGGTACCGCACACCCCGAGGATAGACTTTGCGCGTCAGCGTGTGCTTCATCGTCTTTTTGTTTCGGTACTCGAGAGAACGAAAGGGCGGTCTACACCATCGACATGGTCGTACAAGCAAGGGCTCCACAAGAAGAGAGCACACCGCCACATAATTGGAGCTACACACGCGCACACGACGGAGAGAGAGCGGGCGCAACATCAGAATACGGCTGACGAGCGCACGGCGCCGCCACACTACCGAATCCAGAAAAGCAAAACAAAGGAACAATGAGCTGGGGGTGAGAAAGCAACGATGAGCGGGGTGCAGCGCACACCCGAAGGAAGAACACACACAGACACACACAAAGACACACACACAGGCATATTCCAGCACGTTCGGAAAACTCAAACACGAGCAGTCCGAGACGCCAAAAAAGGCTGGGTTCAGTACAGGTACAATGTGAGGGACTTTTGCAACTCGACTACAGCACGAGGCAACACAGGCATCTCATGCGGCGACCAGTGTACATAGCACCACAACAGTTCTAGCGTGACCCTTGAAAAACGGACAGCGGCCTGCGGGCACAAATACAAACGGCAGTCGCAGACACTGTGGTGAACACAAACGGAAGCGGTTGCCAAAGCGCAAAAAAAAAAAAAAGACGATGACGGAAAGCACACACGCACAGCCAAAAAAGCAAGTAGATGCGTAGCCTCGATCCAGGCAGCGCCTTTGTGTGACGCGCGACGGAAAAGCCCTCACGCGCAACACCACGTTAACAGCGGCAGAAGGAAAACAAATGAGCTCTTTGAAAAACCACAAAGCACATCACTACAATCTCTCTCTCGCACGCACACACACAGCCGCAACGCACACCGACTGCTAATGGGATTCCTCCGGCACACATTCCAACTGGAAGGACAGGACTGAGTCTTCTTCAGTCGTGGTCGAAGGCGACCTGGCCGATCTGGTCGCCAGGGACGTGGCACGCGTTGCTAGAATCAATCACGAACGCTGCCTTCAGGGCCTCCGGCCGCTCCCGCATCAAACGCGTCCAGTCGCCGTCGAAGATCTTTGTGTACCTCAGCGTAACCTTCCGCTTCCCTGCGTCCACCGGGTCTGTCCACAACTCGTTGTGGTCCTTCAGGGTGTCGATTTCCTTGTTCTTGTCGTCCAGCAACATGCGCAGCCGATCATTTTCCCGACTGGCGTCCAGCGCCTCGGCCAGCTCGCCCTGCAAGTCCGCCATTTCCTGGTTGCGTTGCTCAAGTGCCTCCACTGCGGTTCGCCCTGCAACCTTCGACGCCTCCAACAAACCCTGAACCTCTTCTAAGTTGTTGAGGAGTTGTTCATAATCCTCCTTCTTCTGCTCCAGCTCATCCAGGGCCGCTTCCAAATCTTCACAGAGCTGCTGGCGCTCCTCCTCCGCCACACCGAGGTCCTGCGTCAACTTGGCATTGGCGTTCTCCGTGTCCGCCAGCTGCTGCCGCAGAGCCGCCATCTCATCCTCAAGCCGTTCGTTGTTTGCCCGCTCCTCCGCCAGCTCCTGCTGAAGAAGTCGCTCAGCATCGTCGAAGGCCTCCTTCCCATCCACCACCTTCGCCCTCGCTGCTGCGGCGTCGTCTTCCGCCTCCTTCGCCCTCTCGCGCAGCTGCTCGACCTCGTCGGCGGTGGCCACGTACAGCGGCTCGGCGGCGATGACGGCAGGGTCGACGGGCACGGTGGCGGGGTCTGCCGGCTGCTGCTGCGCTGCCGCGGCACCGCGTGCGGAGCCCGGAGTCCTGCCACTGGCGCTGCTGCTGCCTGGTGTCGCGTCGGCGGGGCGCGCGCTGTGCGGGGCGCTGGTGTCGCCCGCCCCGAGCGCGGGGTCGTTGGCGCGCGCCTGCATGGCGTCATGGCGCTTCTGGCGGAACGCCTCCAGCTCGGTTTGTCCCCGCTGAAGTTCAGCCGCGTAATTCGCGGCGGCGCTCGCGGCGGACTCGTGCTCAACCTGTTGGTGTGCTGCGGCAGCCTCGGCGCGCTGGAGTTCGTCCTGGAGGCGCTCGAGCTCGGCGGCAAGATGCTCGTTTTCGAGCTCGAGGGCTTCGTTCAAGGCGCGCTCTTCGGCGACCGCGGCGACGGCGGCTTCGTACTCGTCAATTGTGGCCGCACCGAGGGGATCGTTGGCAATGACGGCAGGGTCGACGGGGGCGAGAGCTGCGCTTACCCGGTCAGAAGGGCTGGTTTGAGAGGTGGTGCTGGGTTTGGAGGGGCGAGGGAGCTGACGAGCCGGAGGACCGTTGACAGCGTCTGCGGCGGCAAGGGCGGGGTTGGTGGCACGTACCTGCATGGCGTCGTAGCGCTTCTGGCGGTGCGCGGCGAGCTCGTCGTCCTTGGCGGCAAGCTCCTCGGCCATCTTCTCCGCCTCTGCCCGGGCCCCCTCGAGCTCGGCAGCCAGGCGCTGCACCTCGTCGGCCAGCCGCTCCGCCTCCTCGGCGGCCTTCTCGCCGCTGGCATCCTTTGCCTTGTACTCGTCCACGGTGACGGCGTACAGCGGCTCGGAGGCAACGGCGGCGGGGTCGATGGGCTGGTGCGCGGGTGGTGCTACCGGGTTCTGAACACTAGTGTAGCGAGAGCTTCCGTTGCGTGCAGTGTGAACGCTTCGGGCGTCGGCAAGTGCAAGCTCCGGCTCGGCGGCACGCGCCTGCTTGGCGTCGTAGCGCTTCTGACGGAACGCCTCCACTTCTCGGAGACACGCGTCCAGCTTGTCTTGGGCATGCTGTGTGGTGGCGGCTGCTTCGCGAAGAGCAGTGCCCATGTGGTGCTGGAAGAAGTAAAGGCGCTCTTCAAGCTCTGTCGCGTACATGTGCGTGGTGCTAGCAGCAGCCAGCTGTTCGAGAAGGGTGTTTGCTACGGTGTGTAGCCTCTGCTTCTGCTCGTACCGCGTCGCCTTGGCGTCAGTGAGAACCTGCTCGACTTCATCCTTGGTGAGCACGCAGCCCTCCACCTTGCTGTCCACGCTGACG